>CAWVNO010002908.1:0-20000 GCA_963930645.1 Salticus scenicus | reverse complement strand
TTTCACCTCGCAGTGTAAAAGGAAAGGTCTTACGAAAACGTCTATAGTTAACCACTTTGAATTAATAAATTGACTAGCTGGAACCCGTCGAATTCAACGATCATTTTATTGACCGTAATGTTTCAAAAAACGTCGCATCATTATTTAAATGTATTTCAAGTTAAAACATCTAATATAATTTAAGACATTTCACTTAAAAAAAAGAAAGTCAGAAAAATGCTTATACATAGAAATACTATATATGGCATCACTTTCTACAAAATACAGTCAATGTGACGTTAAATTGACTCCAAATAAGCAGTTCCTATCTTTCATTTTCTATTTCGATTAATACTAAAAGTACATGTTAGCTGACCCGTCCGGCGTTTCCCGGGCCCATGGTAATAACCTTAAATGAACCTTAAATTTGTATGGTTTTACATCTTTAACTCGATTTTGTTTGAATTTCTATTTCTATATAAAAGCATCGTGAAAAAATCTGATGTGGGCACCACATGACTTCCTTATACACTTTTAGAAATATACATAATATTAAAAAACATTGACATTGGACCCGAAACAGTTGGGTTATACTTAGTTATACTTCCTTATACAAAGTATAAGGAAGTATAGTAATCCCGATTTGCGAAATGGATTTTGTATTTCAAATTGTTCGAAAACGAATGATCGCTGAATGTTGCCAATTTATACATGTGACTGTCATGATGTCTAGTTACACACCTGCAAGTGTCGTCTTAACACGAGCTCTCCTTTTAGAGATAAAAGGGATTTTACACGATTTTTCGTGACGTCTGTATGTGTGTGTGTGTGTCTGTGTGTGTTTTTAACTAACTTTCAGAAAACCTCAGAACACGGTGATAATTCATTTTTTTTTTTTTTTTTTTTAAATATTTTTAGCCAACTGTTTCGGGTCCAGTGTCAATGTTTTTTAACATTATGTATATTTCTAAAATTGTATAAGGAAATCATGTGGTGCCCACATCAGATTTTTTTTTTATGTTGATCGGTTTTGGGTCTTCGTTATCTAGATTTTTACGCAAACCGCCACTTGCGCCTGCTAGCCTTAAAATTATTTAAAACTTACAAAACATACTGTATTATCCTTGCATATTCCCTATCTATATATTTGTTTTTAACATTAGAAAATATTTGTCAAGAACCCTTTTAATTGCACACTTTAGTTGATTTTACTATTGCAAAAAAGAATTTTTCAAGAAAATGTGTTATTTCATCTCCCTATATCTTCTAAACTAATGATCGTACAAACAAAATGTAATACACATTTTTGTAGGAAATGTTACGTAGATTAATTTTGTAATTGACATTTTATTTCTAAATGCGATAGTTTTCAAGATATTGAATAAAAACTGAAAATTGCCCCCCTTAAATGCCCCCCCTGCTCCCCGCTCACCCCCCACGGGCGGGGACTTTTAGTATGTTGTTCAAGACCCCCTCGGCTACGAGTATGCAAAATTTCAAAACTACACGATTTTTTTCTTCTATTTTTCCTATTTTAACTGGACTAATAGGAGTCTCGGTGGGACTAGCGTTAAGTCCCACGCCCTTCCCCCATCCTCACCCCGCAATAAAACTGATATATCTCGATATCTAAGCCAGAGCGAATTCTAATATTATACAGAAAATTAGAGCTCATTCAGTGCTACATTTTGGCACATTTGAACTTTCGATTTTTTCAATTTTGCTCCCTCCCCCCCCCCCCCGTATCTCTTTTTCTTTTACATTGAAATATCTCGTTAACGAACCTTGAGTATATTCTGATATTAGGCAGCAAATTACAGTTAATTGAGAGCAAAATATTGGCATTACATATATATATATATATATATATATATATATATATATATATATATAATTTTTTTATTGTAATAGGGATTCGGGTGTACCAGCGTTAACTTAACCCTCTATCCACCACCCCACAAAAAAACTGATGCATCTCGATACCTAACCCAGAGCGAATTCTAATATTAGAGAGCAAATTAGAGCTAGTTGAGAGCTAAAATTTGGCATATTTAAAAATTTGAGAGCTAAATATTTGCATTACCGATTTTTATTTTTTCTTTTTGTAATAGGGAGTCGGGTGTACCAGCGTTAACTTAGCCCTCCATCCCCCACCTCACAAAAAAACTGATACATCTCAATACCTAACCCAGAGCGAATTCTAATATTAGACAGCAAATTAGAGCTAATTGAGAGCTAAAATTTGGCATATTTAAAAATTTCGATATCTGTAATTTTGCTTTCCCTCTTTCTTCCCCCCACCTTTCCTTTAAATTGAAATAGCTCGTTAACGAAGCCGGAGCAAATTCTGATATTGGACAGCAAAATAGAGCTAATTGAGAGCTAAATATTGGCAATACCGAAATTTTTTTATTTCTGATAGGGAGTCGGGTGTACTAGCATTAACTTACCCCCCCCCCCCACCACCAAACAAAAAATCTGATATATCTCGATAACTTAATCAGATAGAATTCTAATTCAGCAAATTAGAGCTAATTGAGAGCTAAAATTTGACAAATTTGAAATTTCGATATCTGCAATTTTGCTTTCCCCCCTTTCTTTTAAATTGAAATATCTCGTTAACAAAGCCGTTGCAAATTCTAATTTTAGAGAGCTAATTAGAGCTAATTGAGAGCTATTTCCTGACGTTCTTGAAATTTAAAATTTCGAATGTGGGGGGGAGGGGGGGGCTAGCGTTAACCTGGCCTGCCCACCGTTAAATTTGTTATATCTCGATTCCAAACCTAGAGCAAATTAGAGCTAATTGAGAGCTAATTCTTCATGTATTTGAAATTTAAAAACTCGAAAGTGGGGGGGGGGGAGGCAAGTTAACGCATCTGCAGATCCCCCCTGTCGTCGATAAATATCCAGACTGAAAAGCCCGGGAAAGATCTTTCTGCAGGCATGGTAAACCTAGACCTGATGCAGTGCGGGCGGGAAAAGAGCTGCCGTAGACAGCGGGTACCCGAAGCGAGGTTTGGAGCAATTTCAGTTACTTTTTTTTTTAAGTTCTTGTCTATAATGTGGTGTAAAAAAATAAATATTAATTCAATTCTTTCGAAAATTCATTTAAATATAGTGACCAGCGAAGCGGGCATAGCCTGCTAGTTTTCAATAAAAGGAATTAAACTTTTAATATTTTCATTATCATTTTCATTTTCATTTTATAAAATATTTTTTTCGCTTCTCAAATAAAAATTCTTAAAATTAAATTATTGTCATATTAATAACCAAATATTTTCTTAAATTTGACAGAATTAAATTACCATATTACCAATTTTAATTTTAGAAAATTATTTTTTTTTCCACTGCTAAGTAAAAAGTTTTTGGAATTAAATTATTGTTATATTAATAATTAAATATTTCCTAAAATTTGGCGGAATGAAAGTACCATATAACCATACATAACAGAAATTCCATAAGACATCTAAACAGTGATGCATATATTTTACATGCCATAGATATCTAAAAGAATGAAATATAAATAAATAACATATATATATATAAATATACCAACTTCATCTAGAATGAATAAGTGGTCATTTTCTAAATCCCTAAACTTGAAATATAGATTTCCGAGCTATGCTCATAAGGTACGCCAATTAACGGTCCTCTTCTCTTACCGTCGCCGGAAGCCCGAGCCAATGTTATTCTACGGGGAAATTTTCTTTACAAATAACTTATTAACTAATACATATTTTTAAATTTTTCTTCACATTCAGAAAATTCCCAACTGTTAAATTGACGGACCTTTTTTAAAAATGTATTTTTTTTTTTTAATTTTTAATATTTTATTTTGAAATTGCGAAATGAAAAAAATTCACATACTGAAAATTCGTATTTTGCAGCTTCAAAAAAAAAAATAAATAAATAAATAAATAAATAAATAAATAAAAAATAAATAAATAAATAAAAAAATTAAAAAAAAATTAAAAGATAAATAAATAAATAATTTTTTTAAAAAAGCTCCGTTAATTTAACAGCTGGAAATTTTCAGAACGTGAAAACAGAATTTAAACATATGTATTAGTTAATAAGTTATTTGTAAAGAAAAATTTCCCAGAGAGTAACATTAGGTTCGACTTCCGGCGACGGTGAGTGAAGAGGGTCCTTAACTGAATAGATAAATTGATCGAGAATTTCTAGTCTACACATTTCTAGATGGTGAAACAATATTCTGAATCTTTTATGTTGCTAGAAATTCTCGCTCGATTTTCTTGAATTGGGTCATAAACCATGATTATAGTTGCTGACATCCCCCTCTTGTGTCCCTATTTACTTACAGAGATTTTTAAATAACTTTGCCTTTAATAATATAGGCAAACTCTCTAGAATTCTAATAGAGGTGTCTTGAACTTGCTTTTAAAGAAGAGTAGAATTTATAAGTATGACATGGAACTATTTTTTCTAGAGCCACAATTTAGATTCTCGATGTCAATTACAGTTTTTTCTCAATGAATAAAAAAGAAATAGCGTCCATTCTATTTATAATGAATGAAGAATCTAAAATAAATATATAGTTTTGGCTTTTAAAAATTTGTATGTTAATATGATGATTTTAATTTTATTCAACCGATAGCACCACCACTATCATACCGAAATGACAATAAAAAAGAATAGTGAGGCTTAACTGGTTTTATAGTCTTCCAAATATAGTTCAAAATATGAGCTTTTGAGCATATATTTCAGCACAAAAAGTTATTATTACTATTTATTTCTACAAGAAAATGCATATTTCAAGTGTAGATTAAATTTTTGCAGCCGAAACATCCAATTTTCAATTTAAATAATCCGGTCTAGGTTGACCAATCAAATACCATCCTGTGTCACTATCACATAACTTCGACAAAATTAAACTGTGACTGGTCCACGCTAGAGAAATATTATATAGATTTAAAGTGCATTAGATTAAGTCAAAATTTTGCTTTAAGCACTCCGATCTGGGTTGGCCAATCAGATAACATCTTACGTCACTACCGTACCGTTTCGAAAAAATTTAAGCGTCCGCGTCAGATAAATGTTACATAGATTACAAGATGTAATCCTTGATTTATTTCATGCTCACACTTTAGTAACAAAATGTGACATACATAAGATCTATTTCTGTTTTTAACAAGCTAATATTGCTAGCGAACGTCAATCACTTTGAGTCTTTAGCACCCAAAATATTCAAAAAGAAAAAAAAAATTCCCACTGGCACTAGTTGCGTAGATAATATAAGATTAAAAAAAAAATTATCGATCGAATCGCTATCGATCATCTATCAAAAATAAATACTGTACTTTGGAGTATTTTGTGCGAACTTTCATAGATGCCACAGGATTCGTCGAACAATATACTTTTTCACTAAATACTGATAATTTTAATGCATTTGAAAATTTTTAAACCAATGTTTACAGCCCACACGACACAAAATGTCAGCAAGACATTTGTTTAACATCAAAATGTACCTATGACATCCGGAACATCTTTTACATGTCTATGGTATTAAAATAAAGGTGTCCATTAGACATCACTTTTTTAGATATCTGTGATATGCAAGCTATACCTTAACCCTAACAGCACATATAGCCTTTCCAGGACATGTATAGGATATCTCGAGGATGAAAGGGACATCTTTAAGATGTACTGTGAATAAGTGTGCTGTTATGGATATGTATCACTGTTTAGATGCCTATATGTATCACTGTTTAGATACACTTTTCGACATCTAATCGAAATACTTTATTCCACATCTAATTGTTTATTGAATAACACGTATTATATACCTCTTATAGAACATCTCAATGAATTTAGTATAGCTTGAGGTGGGTGTGGGGACATTTCAGTCGAGACCTAGTAACTAAAGAGCATCTAGTTTGTTTTCAATCTCGTCTCGTTGCCTTTATTGCTTGTGCTTGCTGTTTTCTTGCAATAATTATGTTTTTTTTTACTTTCTTTTATATTCACTAGAAGAAAGTATTGGATTCGTAAAAGTTTTCGACCTCGAGTTTTTGATGGATTTACACGTTTTGAGAGCTGCAGAACACGATTTGACCAGTTTTAGAAAATGTCTGTCTGTCCGTCTGTCTGTCTGTCTGTCTGTCTGAGTGTGTTTGTGTGTGTGACAAAATTTTGTGGCAACTGTATCTCAGGAACTACTGCACAGAATTTCATACAAATTGGTATGTAGTTGCACCTTGACATAAATTAGTGCCTATCAACTTTTGATAAAAAATGTCTTACAGGTTGCGTTGCCATCCCGCTTTTTCTAAATTTTTAACATGGTGATATAGGACAAAATTTTGTATAAATGTGCATAAAGAGAATTATTTTTTAGTAATTATTATGAAATTTACAAGAATTATTTATAATAGAGATAGTCAACTAGGAAAATTTTTTTGTATGTGTAGGGAGGGGAGTCCCCCCTCGAGGGGAGTAAATTGTCAAGATGGGTATCTTTCAAAAGGTCTCGTCAATACCTTTAAAACGAGTGGTTGAACAAATATATGTGATAATTTTAAACAAAGTTATCGATTTTTTTTTTTTTTTTTTTTTTTTTTTACTTTTAACGAAAAAAAAACTTTGATTTTTTTTTTTTTTTTTTTTTTTTTTTTTTTTTTTAATATTGTTACTGAGTTAATTTGTTTAGGAAAATATAGAAGAAAGTCTTGCGGTGGCCATAACATACTAATTTTTCATTATACTAATTATTCATTAGAATTTTATTATTTTAATCCTTCAACTGTCTAATTAAAAGTTATTCATTTCATCATTCATGTATTCATTTATTCATTTATTTTTAGTTTTACTTTCTCAATGACACGGCAAAATATGTTCCAGAGGTGTTTGTGTTGCGTATTTTTTTCACCCGCTGTTTTAACAGCAGTCATTGTGGCAATTTTCTGATAACTTTCAGCTATTATCTCTTATAAAAATTAAGATTTGGAAGTGACGATTGAAAAATTGCCTGATCAAAAATACATTTTTCACGGAGTGTAGGAATTATTATTATTCATTGCCTACTGTTTTTCGGATGCTGTTATTATGTTCGACTGCATTTTTTAGCCAGACGTGTAGATCGCTTCAACAGGTTAGTTTAAGTTTAATAATAAGTACAGTTATATTTAAGGTGTCATATTGTAGCTTAGGTGTTCTTCTCCACTTATTAGTATTTACATTCTCGAAAAAATAAATCGTAACTTCGAAGAAAAAAGAATTCTCCGTAAAAAAATACTTTGCTTCTGAAATATGTATATATATATACATAAACCAAGATTTCTTTTATTATTATTATTATTATTATTATTAGCTGTCGTTGTTATTAAAAATAAATAAAACAATAAATAAATAAATAAAAATCTAAACCAAAAGGTTTTTAATAACTAAATGTCGTTGTCATAAAAAAAAACTTGCAAATTAACATTTGCACAATGCAGCAAACCATAGGAAAATTCATACTATTGTTATGAATTTGCAAATAATAGTAGTTATTACTATGTAAAATCTGTCAAAAAGGCTTATTAAGGTTATAAAATATTAATTTTCAGAATTTCTAGCTTGTTTTCACTTTAAAAAAGCTTATTTTCCCTTAAAAACCCATTAAAAAATCTTTATTAAGGTATGTAATGTCTTTGGCGCTAATTTTGGCGAATGTTTTGCTTTTTGGTAACTTTGGCGAGAGAGTTTATTTTATCGATAAACCAAACTAGCTAGTTGTAGGGCGACAACAGTTACCGTTGAAAAATGATCATTTCATTTTATTTATTTCTCACTACAAACGATTCGTTTGCTAGCAAACCCATGCGAAAATTTCGCACTTTATTTATGTCTTCGCTACCTTTAAAATTTAAAATTATTATTTTATAGACGCCATTTTTTTTAGATCATCACAACATCATATAGACGCAAATTTAATATTATATATATAGATAGATAGATAGATATATAGATATTCACGTGATAGAATATTTCATTTTATGCTGGAAGAAAAAAAAAAAAAAAAAACTATTAAAATTTTAAATATCTCTTTCAAAGTTATGTATATTTTCATATTTTAATTACTTTAATTAATTTTAAAAAATCTCATCAGAAATTCGTTACAAATAAGGTACCAAATTAAAGGAGCAATTATTTTGAATCCGTCGGTTTAAACAGCTTATCTATCGGACAATTAGATTTTTTAAAATTAACTAAAGTATGAAAATTAGGTGAAAACTTCCGTTCGCACACAGACAGAGTCCAAGAAAATTTCTTAGCCGTTTTAAGCGTAAAAGAGTCAGTCCGTGATAAACGTAACTATCGATATACTAATTATATAGGCTGTAACTTGATTGGCTGAGAAGTTTCTGGAATTTTCTCCACTTTTCTACGCTGGTTTTTAAGGAATTGCTTCGCGCCAAATCAGTCAGTTTTACCAAGGCATTGATTGCAGCATGAAGACGCACTGAGCTTCTCGGACTACAGCCTGTGCTGCTTGTTAATGCTATGCTACTGTTTATCCTGTGAATTTGATGTTATCAGCTGTTGTTTAAGCTGTGTTTACTGGTGGAACTGAAGTTGATACTTGGTTTATAGACCTGTAATCTTCTCAAATTTTTTGTAAAAAAAGTTTGAGCTTCTGCAAGTTTCACTTTTTAATCAGAGACAAATCACGAACCCCAAATTCGCAACATTTCTGGTGTCAGGAGTGGGGTTGTCTGTGAAGATAGAAGAGAGTTTTGACGAGAAAGTTAAAGAAAATTTTGAACAAGAGCTGAAAGGAAGGTTTTCAGAGATAGAAAGCAAACTTAAGCGAACAGAGGAAGATCTTGAGAGAAACGTGGAAGAAGAGGGCAACAGGGAAGTGATAGAGAAATTTGAGAAGTTGTAGAAAGGTTAGGAAATGAATTGCAAAAGAAGATCCGGATCTGGAAGAAAAGTTAGCATCCATTGTCCCAGGAAAATAAAAGTAGAGATAAAAGAATACAGAATCAAGAATCAATTACGCTATTCAGCTACGATGACAGATCCTCCTGGCAGGTATATACGACACAGTTTTCCTTCGTAGATGAAGCTTGCGGCTGGGATGCTACTGTCAAGACAGTCCATTTAGCAGGAGCATTACGGGGTGATGCAGATGACATATTAGAAACTATTGCGAAGGATGAACGGCATAACTTTGAGGCCCTGACCAGAGCACTGGAGCTGCGATTTGGAGAAAAATTTCCTAAAAGGTACAGTAGTCTCCAGTTACAAAAAGCGAGTGAAAGTTTACAAGAGCTGACATCGGATATTCAGAGACTATTAAGGTCACATTTAAGGCTACATTTAAGGGAGACATTTAAGGTCTCCTTTTCATTTGGGCACACCTTATATCAGCATGATAATGTTCCTCGATAATACAACGAAAATTTATTTAAGCAGGAAAATTGTGACTGTTGTTGAACAACCACCAATGAGCTCCAATCAAAATCTAATTGAGAGTGTGTAGGGAACTATATTTAGGAAAGTTTATGAGAGTGAAGAGCAATTTTATTCAGTGAATGCCTTTAAAACAACAGTCATTTGAAATGCATGGTACAAACTTCTATCAGATATATTACAAATTTTAATATGTCTGTGTATACGATGTCATAAGGCAGAGTGGAAAGCCTTTTAACTATTAAGAACATTATAGTAAACATTTTTTTTTTTTTTTTTTTTTTTATAATTTTAAACTTTTGAGACACCAAATATTTTCATTTTAATTAATACTTAACTGAAATACAAATTGTCATTTTTATTACAGATTTCCTTAAATGCAAGTTGCATATGGTTTGAATAAACATATTTCTAATATGGCATTTGTAGCATTTACATTTTGCTAAAACATAGATTTTACTGGGGTCAATAAATTTTTGGGACAGACTATACATGTATATACACTACCTACCAATTAGTATTTGGAAACTTTCGAATTTAGACGTTTGGTTGGATATCTAGAAAAGTTCTATAGGAATCACATCTCGAAACTTCGGTAATGTAAAGACTATGTTATACTTCATATATTTCAGAAAAGTTGTACCCTCAGGAGGAAAAGGGGACCAGTAAAAAATAAAACAAAAGACAATACATTTTGAATCACCCTATAAAAAGTAATGCTTTAAGTACAATTTGGCTGTATCATGTGATTTGGTTGTAGTAGGGTCTTCTCATTATCTGTTTTAATTTTTATGAGGCTACCACATATATTCATGTATATATATATATATATATATATATATATATATATATATATTAATTGCAAAAAATAATCCACTTTTTTATTATAACGCGTAGGTTATTAGACCCAGTGAAAAGACGTTTTTAGAAAATTTGGCATGCTACATTAGACACAGCATACTGCAATCAGAATGTTAAATATCTTACGAAATAGAAGCATTTTTACTAAATAATATGTATCTACGCATGCATAAGCTTTATAAAAATTTCGTTTGCATAATTTAACCCTCGCTTTCCCAAGATTTGGTTGTAGTTTAGGCGTTACTGCAGAAAAATTGTTTTCAGATTCCGCTTGGCACGTTTGGCTAAAATCATCAGCACCGCATCTTTTTGTATCGTTTAGAAATTGCGACATTCATCTGGTTACTTTTGCTATCTGTGGCTAATTAGCGCTTTTTTTTAATGAGGCGGGCTTAACTTAATTTCAACTTCAAAATGGGATCAAAATGGGGAAAGCAAGGGTTAATAGCCAAAAGCATTCAGCAATTTAATGAAAGCCCCAAACAAATGTCATGTAAATTCAAAAAGTTAAGAGAAATAAAACGAACAGAATTTCAGTTCTCTCAAAATAAAAGTTTAACTAAAGGGATTGTACTAACTATTTACTTTTGGTTCAATCAATGCTCAATGGTAATACGGTGTTCGCTGATTGTAAGTAAATATTGATAAACCTCCCTATCATCCTGATTTTTTTTTTTTTTTTTTTTTTTTTTTTGGAAAAAGAAGAATTAAAATTTTGTTCACTCTATCTCTCATAACTTTTTGAAATGACACGATATTTGTTTGAAGTTTTCATATAAGTTGCTCAATACATCTGGCTATTAAATTATGAAAATGAAATTTTTTAAATGCTATCGCAAGCTTAGTTAAAAATTGTTTAGTAAAAGTGCTCCTATTTCGTTTTGCATTCTGATTGCAGTATGCTGTGTATGTCAAGTTTCCACAAAATGGCTTTGCACTGGGTCTAATACCCTAGGTGTTATAATAAAGAAAAGTGGAAATTTCAAATTTAATTGCGTTTATATATATATATATATATATTGCATAACCCTGTTTAACTTTTTGTACCTCTGGAGTATTTTTTATTTATTTTCCTACTTATTTCGTTTGACGGGAATAGATTGCAGAAGGAGTTTTTTCATTCTTCCTGTTATTACAGAATTTTTAACTTAAACTAGTACTAGTTTTTTGTATTTTTCTAAATTGTTATTACGAAAAAATTCCAGAGTAACCAGTTACTAAAGATAATGTAAAACCTTTATTTTAATAATAAGTATATGTTAATTTCTTTACATATGCAATGGTTTTTCCTTTAAATCAAAATATACATTATAGTATGTTTTACCCTTTGTTGTTTCAAATATGTTTATAATTATGCAAATACAATCTTTAAAACGTAACATTTATCGAGGATATAAAGGCACGCAAGAAATACCGGCAAATGTAATAATTTTTCACGTATTTTAATATTAAGAGTTCCGTATATTCGCTTGTTGTTTTGAAAATAATAAGAATTGCACAAATGTAACTTTTTTAATTTTAGTAGATAATATATTTTTAAAATTCAAAATCATCCATGTTCAGTCAAATGTTTTTCTCTATTCATGGAATACTGATTTAATTTGAATGATAATCTGGTATTTTAACGCACTGATGAAATTTACAGAAGATTGCGTGATGGCCATTTTTGAACAACATTCTTGAATCGCATGTTATTTCAGTTAATCAGTTGATTTCCGTGAGTCATTTGGCACTAACTGTTCCATAATCATAACTTTTGAACGTAAAAATTACTTTTCAGCGACATTTTATTTAACTCAAAAACATTTCTGAATACATAGAAGGGTTTGAATTGAAGCAATTATTCTTTATCATGATATGTTTTCTGTAAATTTTTTTGCTTCTTTAGAGGTATATCTATACATTAACTTTTACAAACTTTATTAAAAATAAATATTATTAAAAGCATTTAAAAGAAACAAATAAATAGTAATTTTTTAATACATTAAAATCATTAAATAAAAAGGCGCTAAAATATAACACAATACAAATGGAAATAAAAACTACAGAAAAAATAATATGTTGGGTTCATCACACAATTTTCTTATGTAAACTACAATGCATATTGTTTATTAAAATTATTGTTATTAAAAAAAAAAATATTTAACATGATGAATGTACACGACCATTTCAGAGAAATATAACGCTGAATGTCGAAAGAAAATTTATTTTATGCCCTACAGGCGGTATGTTTAAAATTACTACTTTTTTACTTCCTTATAAAAAGTATAAGGAAGTATAGTAATCCCGATTTGCGAAATGGATTTTGTATTTCACATTGCTCGAAAACGAATGATCGCTGAATGTTGCTAATTTATACGTGTTACTTTCATGATGTCTAGTTGCACACCTGCAAGTGTCATCTTAACACAAGCTCTCGTTTTAGAGATATAAGGGATTTTACACGATTTTTCGTGACGTCTGTATGTGTGTGTGTGTGTCTGTGTGTGGGTATGTCGCATAACTCAAAAACGGTTGGACGTAGAAAGTTGCGAATTGGTACATAGGTTTGTTATAACATCTAGTTGTGCACCTCCCTTTTTGGACTTTCTATGATTTTCCGTTTTGGAGATATTTAGGAAAATTAAGTTCATAATGACAAAAATTTGGCCATAATGTATCAAAAAACGGTAATAACTCAAAAACGGTTTAGACAAATCTTGCAATTTGACTGACTTTCCGATTAGCTAGATATTTGAAACTTTCAGAAAAGCTCAGAACACGTTGGCAATGCATTTTTTAAATATTTTTAGCCAACTGTTTCCGATACCTGCTGCCTTCAGCAGCGTTTATGCGATTCAACAGAAAATTTATTTAACTAACTTCCCGACTAGCTAGACATTTGAAACTTTCAGATTAGATCAGAACACGGTGAAAATGCATTTTTTAAATACTTTTAGCCAACTGTATAGGGTCCCTGCTGCCTTCGGCAGCGTTACCTATAAATGGTCCTTAAATGGTCCAACAAAAAAATTATTTAACTAACTTCCCGACTAGGTAGACATTTGAAACTTTCAGAATAGTTCAGAACATGGTAAAATTCCTTTTTTTAATACTTTTAGCCAATTTTTTCGGGTCCCTACTGCCTTCGTCAGCGTTACCAGTACAAATCTTGCAATCGGTTTTCAGAAAATCTCAGAACACGGTGATAATTCATTTTTTAAAAATATTTTTAGCCAACTGTTTCGGATCCAATGTCAATGTTTTTTAACATTATGTATATTTCTAAAAGTGTATAAGGAAGTCATGTGGTGCCCACATCAGATTTTTTTTCACGTTTTTCATTAAAATTAAAAAAAAAAAAAAAAAAAACTTTATTTCAAATTATTACAGATCTTCGGTTCAGTCCTTTATTTTAAAGATCTTTATACTCCAACATGCATAGAAATTATATTCTGTTTGACTATTACTATTATATATATCACAATGAATGATTAAAAATAATCCCCATTGTGTGCATTTAAACAAGATTTTATCCTACATTGCCATATGAAAGAATGTAACGATAGTGCCAAGTATTCATGCGCTGAAACATTATTAGCACCAACTTAACTGATTAATTCCCATTACTTTTTTTTAATTAAAAAAAACAGAGTTTGTGTTCCTTTCATGTAATATTTAGGCTAAAAGAATACATTTTTCTATTACAAAATTTATAATTATGTTCATTTTTCATATTTATTATTTAGTACTTGAGATCTTACTTTTGAAGTAAAGGCATTTATTTTGTAGCTTATATATTCATTTATCATATACATTAACAAAAAAGCTTATATACTTACGCTTTGTACATAATTTTAGGTTGATTTCTTAAAAAACAACCTATTGCAATCACTTCGTTTTCTATCTATATATATTTACGATGGAAATTTTGTCATTATGATAACTTCCGAAATAATTCCCCGAAACGAGCCAAATTTGGACAGCGAACTTACCTTACAAATATCTTGAATGAGTTCGTTAATCAAGTTGCTCTGGCATTTTGTTTTCAAGTAGCGGCCTCTTTAAAATTTCAAATCCACATTATAAAAAGCGTTTTTAAAACTGGATTTGCTTGAATTTTGATGCATACATAGACCACATAAAGTCTCAATCAAGTTTATTAATGAACTTTATAGGCCATTTTTATCAAAGTGGCGGATATCTTAAGTTAAGCGGGGCCACTTGAAAATTTAACACCACAATAACTTCTGAAATTATACTCCAAATCGAACCAAATTTGAACAGTGAACTTATCTTATAAATATATTGGACCAGTTTGTTAACCAAGTTGCTCAGCCATTTTGTTTTTAAGCGGAGGTTACTTGAAAATTTCAAATTTACATTGTAAAGAGCACTGAGAAGAAATTCTGTAACTGACATCTAGAATCTAAATTGTGGCTCTAGAAAAAATACTTCCACGTCATCCTTATAAATTCTAGTCCCCTTGGAAAGCGAGTTCTAGAAGACCCTATTAGAATTTTAGAGCGTTTGCCTATATTATCGAGGGCAAAGTTATTTAAAAATCTCTGCAAATAAATGAGACTACAAGAGGCGGGATTCTGCAACTATAATCTTGACGTATGACCCAATTCTCGGAAATCAAGCGAGAACGTCTCGCAATATAAATGATTCAGAATATTTAGAGTATTCAGAATATTGTTTCGCCATCTAGCACTAGAAATTCTCGACCATTTCGTTTATTCAGTTTATTGGCGTGCCTTATGCGCATAGTTCGGAAATTTATATTTCTAGTTAAGGGATTAAGGAAATGGTCACTTATTCATTCCAGAGAAAGGCGGTACATTTTTTTCTCAGTGAGCGTATTCCGAATTTATTTGAATTTTGACGTATACATAGAATACCCTTATAAGCGCCTCAACCAAGTTTATAACTGAACTTTATCCGCCATTTTTAACAAAGTAGAGGATATCTTAAATTAAGCGGGACCATTTGAAATCTGGCGACCACATGAAAATTCCTCCCTACGATAACTTTTGAAAGACTGAATCATTTCGAACCAAAATTGGGCAGTGATTTTATTATAAAATATCTTTGATGGGGAACTTGTTCCGACAGTTTGTTTTCAAGTTACGGCCACTGGAAATAAGGCTTCCACTTGAAAATGTGCTATCAAGATAACTTTTGAAATAGTAAACTGATTCATATCAAAGTTGTATATTGAACTTATCATAAAAATATCTTGCATGATTTCACTGGGCAAATTCACTGGGAATTGATGAGATAAGTCAAGTTTTAACCAGTCGCTTCTATGTTTATGTGATACAGTGTCACAATATTTTTGTAGTACACAGGGAGAGAAAGAAACATTTTCTAAAAATGATGAAATGATATTCAAGACATCGAAAATCGTGTAAATGCATCGAAAACTAAAGGTCGAAAATTTTTACAAATATAATGCTTTCTTTTCATATATATGAAGAAAGTAACATTGAAAAAATAATCAACATACAAAGTCCTAGGATAAACATAAAAAAAAAAAAAAAAAACAATGTACTGTCTACACAGACAACCAAGTGTGAATCACTTAACGATTACGTCGCAGTTCCGACCGGGGTTAAAATCGTAGCATTTCCGACCGAATTCTTAAATCCATGCACACCTGTTCACCGCGAGGTAGCTTTTCTGATCGCTATAATTAAAGGCATGACAATCGCTGCGACAATGGATATATCATATTTACGAGATCACCCTGATTGCCTTAGCAATGTACATTAAATTTAAAAACATTATTTCAAAACTCTATATTTGTTGTTGAATTTTCTTTCTCCAAAAAGGTTAAATATACGCAAAAATCCTTTAAAATAAGTATAATAACATGGCAAAAATTCTATTAATCTATACTAATATTATAAATGTGAAAGTTTAGATGGATGGATGTTTGTTACTCAATCACGTCACAACGGCTAAACGGATCAGGATGAAATTTGGTACAGAGATAGAGAATAGTCTGGAATAGAACATAGGATACTATTTATACCGGAAATTTGATTAGATTTTTAAAAATTAATTAAAATATGAAAATAATAAACTGGTAATTGACTTAATAGGGCAGTTCCTTGTTTGTAAACAAACATCTCAACTTTTATGAGTGGTTGGCAAAAAGGCTTGGGAAAAGCATAGGGATGGCGATTACTTGATTACTACCTACGGAAAATCAATGGTGGGCGGACGCGGGAAAGTCGAGCGCGCTTTTTTGCCAACCACATGACGTCACGAGGAAATGCTCTATATAAGCCATTTAAATTTTTCATTGTTGCCAAAAAAGTTTACGAGGTATTTTTTATTTATTTATTTATTTGTTTTTTTTCAACATAAAATGAAATATGCTTTCACGCGAAAAATAAAAAAATATTAAATGTTAAATTGGTCAATGAGAAAATGACACTTTATAATTTTAAAATAAAATAGTGATATTACAAATCTAACATATTTCTTCTGAATTTTATTTCATAGCATTTTTTTATATACCTCAAGCTCAACTTCAGATTTTTTTTTTTTTTTTTTTTTAGTACGGCGGATGAAACACGCTTGGCATAAAAGCTAATTCAGCATTATATTACAGATATTTTCTTATTGATAATTCTGGACAATTTTTTTAATTTTGATGCTGAAGTAGATTGGACATTTTTCGTCAAGGAAAAGATAGAAAGAAATATGTAAGCGAAGTGATGACGTCACTGACCGTTCGTGGATGCAAGAAAAATATTTCCTATGTTGAACGCCCATTGGATTTTTTGTAAAAAATTATTAAAAATCGAGGAAAATTATTTCCCGATTTTAATCCCCATATTTAGGCATAGATATGTATTAGTTATCATGTCCATGCGTTAGATTAAGTTACTTTTGTTGTAAAATTGACAAAATTTGAATTTTTAATTTCAAAACTCTAGAAAAAAAAAATGGCAAACTTCCATATTCGATTGAAAACACAAACATTTCATTTCAAAGGATGATATTTACACAATAAATATCCAACTAATATATTAATTAAAAGGAAAAAAAAATATTAAGAAAATTTTTGATTTTTTTTTTTTAAATTAATTAAAATATGAAATAATTTCCTTACAATAGCTTGAAAATTAGCCATTTAAATATTACTTTTAAATTTAATTGTTGCTAAAAAAAATACTGCTTTTGACCAAAAAATATATATATATATATATATTTCCACGCAAATAATGAAATTTTGCTACTGAATAATGAAACTAAAATACTTAATAGATGTTGAGATACCTTCTTTGAAATCGTAGTTCCTAAATAATAACAAATCTACTTTTCGCTGATAAATACTCAAATTGAAGAACCCGGAATAAACCTTTCTACAGGCAGTGGTAACCTGGACCCGATGCAGTGTGGGCGGAAAAAGACCTGCCGTAGGCAGCGGGTACCCAAAGCAAAGTTTATTTCAATGTAGGTAATTTTTTTTAGTTTTTTATTTAAAATGTGATATAAAAAATAAACCGTGATTCAATTCTTCTGAAAAATCATTTAAATATAGTGACCAGCGAAGTGGGCGTAGCCTGCTAGTAATTATATAAATGCAATGATGGTGAATAATCATTTTTACAATCATTATTAATAACTATTAAAGTCGTCGAATTCAGAGCATATTCAGATTTATTTATTAGATATTTTTATTAATAAAATTATAAGTTTTACAAAACTTCATTAATCTATATATATAAAAGAACACTTCCTGAGTGAGTTAGTGAGTGAGGGGGTGATCTATCAACGCCCAGACCAAACCCCTGGACCTAGAAGCATGAAATTTTGTGACAATGTTCTTTCTATGACGTAGACATCCACTAAGAAGCGATTTTACAAAATTCGCCCCCCAAGGGGGGGAGGGGGGGCAAAACGTGATTTCACAAAATCCTTCATATCTCAAACAAAAAAACAGATATCCGTAAAATTTTTGCTTTAAAATATAGCTAATACAAATGTCAAAAAACCAATTTCTGGAATTTTCAAAATTCGGTCCCCAAGGGGGGCGGGGGGGGCAAAACGTGATTTCACATGCGTAAAAACGTGAATTCGCATAATCCTATATATCTCAAACAAAAAAATAGATATGCGTGAAGTTTTTGCTCTAAAATATAGCTGATGCTAATATCTAAAAACCAATTTCTGGAATTTTAGAAATTCAGCCCCCAGGTGGGGCAGCAGGGGGGGGGGAGGAGAGGGGGGGCAAAAAATAAAAAGAGAGTTAGATCGTTCAAAATTGGTATATAGAGGTTTTCGATACCTACAAATCGATTTCGGATATTTTCGAATTTGTAAAATTATTAGGAGGGGCGGGAAGGGGGGGGGCTATGGGGCAAAAACAAATAGAAATACAGTTAGGCCGTTCAAAATTGGTACAGTTAGGTTTTAGATGCCTGCAAGTCGAATGGGGATATTTTCGAAAGTGTAAAGTTATTAGGAGGGCCGGGAAAGGGGGAGGGGAGAGGGGGGCAAAAAAATGAAAATAGAGTTAGATCGTTCAAAATTGGTATATAGATGTTTTCGATACTTACAAATCGATTGCGGATACTTTCGAATTTTTAAAATTATTAGGTGGGGCGGGAAGGGGGGGGCTGTGGTCAAAAACAAATAGAAATACAGTTAGGCCGTTCAAAATCGGTACAGATAGATTTTAGAGGCCTGCAAGTCGGATGGGGATTTTTTCGAAAGTGTAAAGTTATTAGGAGGGCCGGGAAGGGGGGGCAGAGGGGCAAAAAAAAAAGAAAATAGAGTTAGATCATTCAAAATTGGTACATAGAGGTTTCCAATACCTACAAATTGATTGCGGATATTTTCGAATTTTTAAAATTATTGGGAGGGGGGGGGGAGTAGAGCGGTAAAAAAATAAAAATAGAGATATATCGTTCAAAACTGGTGCATAGAGGTTTTTGATACTTACAAATCGATTGCGGATATTTTCAAATTTGTAAAATTATTAGGATAGACAGGAGGGGGGGGGCGAAGTGGGAAAATAATAGAAATAAGAGTTAGAGCATTTTGGGAATTTTTACCGAAGGCAGTGAGAACCCGGTGCGACATTTTTCCTACTCAGATTTTGTTTCTCTTTTTTTTTTTCATGTGATAAAAATTAATGCAATTTTGAGAATTCATTATAGTGATTCATTTAAAAATAGGGACCAGCGAAGCGGGCGTTGCCTGCTAGTCTTCAATATAAATACAGAGAAGTATCTATGTGTTTGTCTGCCTGCGCTTTGGTGCTCAGACTACTGATCGCAGAGTTAGAAAACTTTTGGGTACCTGGTATGATGCGAATATGCACCTTATCGAGATTTTTTCAAATTTCGGGTTCAAATTTTTTAATTAATTTTTTTTCGATTTTATCCATTGACTTTACTGTTTCATTTTCAAAAATTTATTCTTTCTTTGATAGTCGTCTGCGTATCTTATCAACGGTTATTATACTATTTACTATTTACTATTTTCTTCTATATGTATATATAGAGAAAGTATTGGATTCATGAAAATTTTCGAACTCCAGTTTTCGAAGGATTTACACGTTTTGGGATGTCCTGAACATGATTTGACTGTTTTTAGAAAATGCCTGTCAGTCAGTCTGTCTGTCTGTGTGTGCACATCACAAATTTCTTGGACCTGGGTATCTCACGAACCAATGAAAAAATTTAACCCTATTTGGCATTTAGTTGGACCCTGACATAATCTGGTGCTTTTTAGAT
>CAWVNO010002907.1:0-10000 GCA_963930645.1 Salticus scenicus | reverse complement strand
TATTGATGATAAGAAACCAAAGTAATATTCGACTAATATAGAGGTAATTTATAATATATTTAAATTTATTTTTGTGTAATAATATTAAAAAAAGAAAAGAAAAGGGATTCTGGTCAAAACCTTTGAAGAATAATTCTATTTGACAAATTATTGTTGTTTAGAATAGACATAATTTAAGTAGATAGTGTTTGTTCTAAAATTTGCCTGCATTGTATTAATTTTTGTCTAACTTTAAATTTCTCACTTCAAATATACTATTTTTTATAATAATTAATTCACAATGTTTCTCGTTAATTAATTATGAACTTTTGTTACTCTATCTTAAAAACTACATTAAATATATGTTGGTTAGAATGATTAGAGCCTTTAAAAATGAAACTTTGAAATTTAAATTAAATTATCGTTATAAATATTAAACTAATTTTATAACCATAATATTTTACATAGATAAAAAAGTTATTTATCTTTGTATCTTATAAATGGTTGAAAATGCAATTTCAGAGTTTTAAACCAAAGTACAATTCCTGAATGCTACACGTTTTTGCTCTTGTTGTGTCAGACATCCGGTGAAAGAACGAAGAGAAAATTTATTTTTCCACCAATGCTATTTCTTATAGTCAAAAAAAAAAAAAATAAATAAAATAAAATAAAATAAAATAAAATAAAATAAAATAAATACAGAAGAGCGGAGGGCAATATAGAATACCATTTATATTTGTGTGCACAGCTCAAAGTTAACTGGTTAAATGCACCCGAAATAAAAACGAATATATACTTTAACTAACGTGATTATGTTTATGTTGACAAAAACTAATTTTCAAAAATTTTTATTATTCATTAAAAAAAAAAGTTGAAGCATAATATGAAAGAGTCGGGTAATATGGAATAGGGCTATGAGTGAAAGTGGGTTTTACGTCGCAGTAGTGCTACTCTATGGAAAATGGGCGACGTCTGGTACAGGGATATGAAAATTAAGAAGAGTAAATACATATACATTTGGTAATAAACAAGATTTAATGAGTCTTTAGACTATAGTAAATATAATAGTTAAGTTTTAGTTTTTATAATTATGTAGTTCAGCCTATGTAGCTTATTTCATGGGCAAAAATTACCAGTAATAATAGTCTGTTACAGCAGGAGTCCCACAAAAACAAAACAAACATTTTACCCAATCTTTTTTTTTTTTTTTTTTCTGTATTTTTAGAAAATTTTCCACCGCAGAAGACATGCTCTTATTAGATCGTTGCAAAAGTTCGTGCGGTTTTTTATTGCTTCATTTCATAAAAATACATCAAATCAAATGGCAATTTTTAATCGAAATACTCTTCATTACTTTTTACAATCTTTGCCCATTTTTCGGGTAACAAATGTATACCACGACGATAGAAGCTCTCGTCTTTAGAGGCAATAAAATGATCCGCTTCCGCACGAACTTTTCCAACGACCTAATATATCCTTTGCCTCTAGTAGGTTAGATCGCATGAAATGCTCTTCCAGTTGCTTACGAACGAAAACATTACCAACACGCCATATTTGGAAAAATAAACTTCCACCAGGAAAAAAAGTTGAAAAAAAAAAAAAAAGTAATTGCGCGGAAAACTGGGTCTATTTTAATGTAAACTACACAGTAAAAAATATGTCCTATTTGCTGCCAGAAATTCTCTGTAATCTGAGAAAATACGAGTAATTTACGAAAAAATTACGTTGTCAGAACGTACTTTTACAGAGAATTTCTGGCAGCAAATAGGACATATTTTTTACAGTGAAGCTTAGTGTCAACATCTTGGACACTCTATCATTAATTATTGCAAGTTTTTTGAAAATTTACCTGCCGAAATTTCTCAAAACGGAAAATCAAATGTTCTTCCTCGCCAAACGCAGGAATAATGAGTACTAGCAAACAACACAGAAGACCGATCATGCTAGGAGTGTTACGATGTAGTGTGTATATCCGTTTGGAAAAAAGAAAAGGAGAGAGGGAAAACCTCCTTATATTCCATACCGCTACAATAATCCATATTTTTATAAATTTTTTTAATTACTTTTCAGGGTTAATGATTTTTTAAATCGATTTCTTTTAGTAAAATTAGATTTTTTTTTTTTTTTTTTTTTTTAAATTTAAATCAAGATTTTTTTTTCTTTAATATTTTTTGTTAACTATATGTACATTATAGTACAACATTTGAATTTCATTGTATGTATTATATAAATAGTATCTATACTATCAATTATTTTGAACACATTTACATTACAAAAATATGAATACATTTTTTACATTACAAATGAATTATGAATGAAAATTAATTATGAATACATTTTTTGCACACATTATTTACATTACAAATGAGTTATGAATGAAAATTAATTATGAATACATTTTTTACATACATTATTTACATTACAAAAATATGAATAATATTCCTATACAAACAATACATGAAAACATTCATTTCGTTATCAATATATATTCAATATAGTATCATCGTAATAAGAATAGACATAATTTCACGGCGAACTCTATTCGGATGGGAGCCACTCAGCTTGAAATATTGTAAATAGCTTCAAGAATGTTGAGAAAAAATAAAATCTTATCCATAGTACATAAAATGCATGAAATAATTTTTAGAAAAGGTAATTTAACAGAAAAATACATCACAGCTGCAACAACGTATTTTTTTCCCATGGTTTTACCACAAATAAAATATATGAAAAACTAATTAAAAAATTTATCCACATCCTAATGTAAAGATATTTGTTGTTGTTGTTATAACTTAGATTTCAAATTACTTAAATTTAGCAAATACCATTTGATGAAAAACAAGTTCATGATTTACACATTAACATACTTCCGCTTTTTCTTTTACATTATATATATATATATATATATATATATAGTTTGTACAATATGTTTAATGGGTACACCAGCCTCCAATTATCTTAACCCATTATATGTTGCTAAATTAATGGATTATGATTTTTTATAAACATTTTTGGAGTCTTTCGGACTTTTTTAAGCATTATGATGCACATGTTATGATGTAAAATTTGGCATTGTTTTTAATTATCATATGAACCGATATCAAATTATATAAGTTAGTACTATGAGCAAGGCTGTGGAGTCGGTAGGATAAAAGACTCACTGCTTAATACAGATGTTACATGCATATTTCTTTAAAATACATTTTTAAAAAATCTACTCAAAAAAGGGTTAAGGAATAAACAATTGGATTATAGATTATTTATAGAAAAAATACTGGCATGTTAATAAGTAAGATATAACAAATGTCACATTCATCCTCCTTCCCTACATTTATTTATTATTAACATGCCAGTAAACTCCAAAATATCTAGGCATTTATTAATGAATATAGTAAAAAAATATATTTTATAAATTTAAAATAAAATGCAATATGTTTTTGTTTTTTTCACTTTAAACTGCCTAAGAGAAACTGGAGTCGGAGTTGGCATGTTTTTAGTGACTCGGACTCCAATTCCACAGCCCCGAGTATGAGAGCTAAGCAAGCAAGGAACAATAAATTTAAATATGTTCATTTCTAAATATCGACGGGAGATTATTTATACGGTGTACAAAGGTTTACTGATACATATGTTTTAGATGATATATATGATCATGTTTTAGCAATCATATCTAGAAATCATATCTATAAATTTTCCTAAGAAATAAAAAAAAAAAAATAAAAAAAAAAAAAATACCTTTCTTAAAGCTAGATAAACAATTTTATTCAACTAAAGTAGATAATTTTGACATCTTAAATAGAGATTTAACTAAGTGATTTTTATTTAAAAAAAAAAAAAAAAAAAAAAAAAAAAAATCAATTAGTTTAAATCACTACAACCCTGATTCTTCTCTTTAAAAAAAATTATAATAACTTTTTTTTTTTTTTTTTTTTTTTTAATTAACTTTAAAGAACCATGTAATTGAAAATGTGCAATATATTTCAACGATTTCAAAAATTACAAAACAAAATGGAATGAGGTACATAAATTATTCCTTGAAGTTATGTCGATTGACTTTTAGTTTTGACAACAGTTCATTCAAATTTAAATAGTTTTTACAAACTCTTCATTATTTATTTATTTATATTGTTGTTTTGGGGCGGTATTTATTTTACGTGGAACATTATAATGCAGAGTTGCCAACTTTTTAATTTATTCCGGGGCACTTTTAGCACAACCTTTTTCTCGCACCAGAAGTTTTATACAATATTTCTCTCTAATGTGTGACAACGATTAAATAAGAAGAAAATTATTCTTCAAAATTACTGATATGAAAAAAAGGCGGGGCTAACAATGCTCCGGAATAAATTATAAAAGTTGGCAATTCTTTATATATATAATTTCAAAAAGATTTTTTTCCCCAAGTGAAACAGCCATTATGCTGTAGAAAACAGGACGCCACGAAGAAAATAATTTGAAAATTTATTGTAAACTATCTGTTTGTCGGAATATTATCAAAATTGGCTCTTACAAACTTTTTAAACGATTGGACTTTGATATATGAAAATGTATTTGTTCCTATATTTTTACCACAAATTAAAATATCATTCCTGGCAAGCAGAAGTAAAAGTTCATGAGCCGAAAAAATTACAAAAATCGAAATTGCAAATGTTATTTTAATTTATTGTTACTGTTTTAAAATTAGTTAAAAGTTTTTCAATATTCTCAAAAATGCATTGCGGTAGTATTACATAGTTTAAAAGAAAAAAAAAATCCTTTTATGTTTTTACAGTAAACGTCCTTAATGCGCATTTGATGTGCAGTTGTTTATGCATCTGATGTCTAAAAAGCACATTTAAAACAATATATAAATAGCGAATAATGTACAACTGGTTACAGAGAAACGAAAAATGAAATTCTGGTGTTGAATGACGATAATAATAATAATTATTATTATTATTATTATTATTATTATTAAAATTATAACCAAACACCATAAACTAAAAAAACTCGAAATTTTTTCGCATCGGAATCATTAATTATCACCCTTTATCCGGCGATACAAAATAGACACAAGCGCAAGATGAAAGAAGCAAAGTGTTTGCAATTTATAGTGTTTTCTTACAAAAATTTTATGACATGTTACTCGAGGGTACTGAGAATGAGCTTTCATTTCAAACCACGCTGTCAAAGAAAAAGAAAAAGTCCTATTTACTGCAGTTTGCTGCCAGAATTTTTCTGTAATTCAGAAAAATACGTTCTATCAACGTAATTTTTCCGTTGATAGAACGTATTTTTCTGAATTACAGAAAATTTCCGGCAGCAATTAGATTTTTTTTTTTTTTTTTAAACAGTGCACCTAATAGTTTGGAAAACGTAACAACGTTTTCTTACTGCTAAAAAGTATTTCATAATGTATGTATGACGTATGAGTTTTATTTCTTGTTGAAAGTATATTTGAAATTACATGTATTTATGCTTTTTTTTTCTTCTTTTTTTCAGGGGAATTTTGTTGATAGTGATTTCTAGAGCTGCTTTTAAAATTAAGAATTTCGCTTCTGCATTTTTATAAGGCTTGTTAAAATTTGTTTACGCATAAAAAATAAATAAATAAATGTAAATTCTTATGAAAAATCAAAGTTATTACTTAATTTATTTATTTTACTGTTGAGTTTATAAAATGAACTAAATAAAAATATTTTTAATAAATACTTTTTATGTCTCCAAATCTTTTCTGAATTAAACCTATATATAGATATATGAATTCAGCCAACGTATGTTTGTGCTTGAAAACAGTGTTGCCAGATTAGGGACTTTTTTTATTCAACTACCATCGATAATTTGAGACGTGATATTTGATATAAATAATAGACGATTAATCTTCGAAGTGATTAGGCAATCGTTACAATTAAAAATTTTTGTTTGTAGTTGAATAAAAAATTTCCCCGATCTGGCAACACTGTTGCAAAACTCGAACATTACTGGACTGAAAAATCCACGGATACCTAGGGATTAAAGGGAAATGTTTGATCTTATAAATGAAACGGAAGATAGACGAATTTTTTAAACAATGTTTCATGTCGCCTTCTGGATTTAAATAACACGTTTACTAATGGTATTAATACTATTATCCATGTCCTAGAACCGTAAATGTTAACATATAATTATATATTTATATGCATAAATATGGGAAATAATCAAATTCGAATCATAATTCGATAATATATCATAATTCCTTATTCGGTCAATTCCGAATTGATCACTTAAATTAAATTATTCCAATTTGTTAAAAAGATATAAATTAAAATTTTTATGATAGTTTCGAATTCCTAAATACTCATTATACAGATGTTGCCAATAATAATAATAATTAAAAAAAAAATCAATACACGATTGTTTGTTTATTTATTTCTTGACATAAAAGAAATATGTTTACACGTGCAATAAAACTGAAATAAAATTAAAAAAAAACTTTACGAAAAATTAAAATTTCACGGGCTAAAAAATTCTGTTATTAGTCCTGGCGCTAGAGGAAAGTGAGTATGCAAAATGTAAGGACCAAATTTTATTAATGGATTTTAGTTAAGAATTGCTGAAATGTTAATAATGTGAATCTTGACGGTCCACTTTTTGGTCCAATTTTTTTCCTCTCTTATTTCTTTTGGAAATCCATGGAGTACGTGCTATGAAGTCATTTTAATGATGATTTCAGTCATAATTTATAGTTTATTCTAATAATGAAAGTAATGATAAGTTGTTCAATGATATAAAAAACAAAAATAAGAGTAATAAAAAACATTTTTTATTAATAAAAAGGAATATATAAGAAAAAACAGCGAATTTAAATAGCGATATACGCAAGCGAGACAAACAATTACTCGCATTTTACACGCATTTTACAGTGTAAGTTCCAGTGGGTGTTCAACTTATTAGAATTTTTTTTTCTTTGTTGTTTATTCGATTATCTAAAAATATACTCGACGAAACGGCCTGAAACTTTGCATGCAAAGAACATTTAAAAACTCATATTTTCCACTAACGATTTAATCTGGATGCAATTTAGGGGACCAACCACAAATTTAAGAAGAACAAAAATACTTTGGATCACTCTGTATCACAAAAAGCTACAAATGATTTGTAACTTTAATACATTGTTGCATACACTATATACAATATTTGTATGTTTTAGTTCGGGAATTGTGCAATCATTTAGGCACTATATATATATATATAAATATATTCAAAATTTTCTAAATTTTTTGCTTATACCTAGAACGGATTTCCATAAAATTTTTAAAAACTTGCTGACAAATTCACAAAACATTATTCTGAAACATAAAATTCACACGTGTAATATTCGTTGAGAAATGAGCATTTTCAGTAAATATTATTTTACTACGCAGGCAAGAAAGATAGGAAAATTTTTATTGCATTGTTTGAAAGCTAGATATATTGAGCAAATTTTGTCAAACATTCATTTGAACAGAGTACAAATTAAGCAAATTGTCGTCAAAAGAACGACCTAGATTTTAGGTATTTTCCAAAGTTGAAATTTGATCAGGGGTTTTACACACGCCGCGTATTTAATTTGCAGATCCAATGATTTCAACCACATTACAAAAAAAAAATTTTTGTGTGAAAAACTCATTATAGGCTTGTAACTTTAACATATTTTTATTTATTTACTAAGATTTGTTAGTTCATAAGGGGTTTTCACAAAAAACAACTTTTGCAACGTGATTGAGATAATTGGATCTTTAAATTAAATACGCGGCATGGGTAAAACCCCTTATGAAATTTTAACTTTGAAAAATACCTAAAATCTTTTTTTTTTTTTTTCCCGACAATTTGCTTAATTTTTACTCTATGCAAATGAACTTTTAACAAAAGTCGCTCAATAGATCTAGCTTTCAACCTATGCAATAAAAAAATTTCCATCTTTCACGCGTCACGTTGCAAAAGTTCTTTTTTTGTGAAAAATCCCTTATAGGCTTGCACATTTAACATATTTTTATTTATTTACTAAGATTTGTGAGTTCATCAGTAAGCTCATGTTATTATCCTCATGAGCTAACCTCATCTATTATCCTTATGAGCTATGTTATTATCCTCATGATGATAGAGATGTATTCATCTTAGCAATTTATTACTGGAAAGAACTAGAAAGTACTGCGTGTCTAGGTCATAGTCTCTAGCTTCATGGTCTAGGTCTATGATTCAACGGATTTCGTAAAAATAGAAAGCATATGTAATATTTTACCACCATTATGCTATGAATAGTTGCGATACTACCAGTAGATCTGGCAGCAAAGTACAGTTTTTCAAAGCTGCAACCGAGGGTTTTGTACAAATAGCCCTTTTATTTTTAGATAACCATGAATTGAATTATGAACAATTAAAGCGTTTATAAATATTTTGTATATATTTTTTTTCAGTAGTAATATTAATGATAATAATAATAATAACTGCTGGGGAACTCCGATACAAACTAATTTCTCAAAACATAGGCTTCAGTTTTAATTTAAAGAAAGTGATATGTATGTCAGATGCAGTGCATTTGCGTTTGTTAAGGGCTACAGTAGAAACATTTATATGGAAATATTTTTATCAAACATAATTGCAGTCCACTGATTACGGTTTATTTGGTTATGAAAAGCTTAATGGTGACTTAAGTCCACAACATATGGCAAAGCTGTCTATGCTAGATTCATTAATTCGACCTCGTAAATGTTGAAAATTGTAAATGATGAAATTGTTGAACAATATTTTGCAGTTACAAAGAGTCAGGATCATTTTATATTTCATTGTGTGCATACATCAATAATGATTGTCTAAATAAAAATGAGTAATTGTTTTGACCCACTTAATTTTTTTTTTCATTAATTCATTTCTTGCTTGTGTATATTTCTATTTAAATTCGCTGTTTTCTCTTATATACTCTTTTTATTAATGAAAAAATATTTTTTACTACTATTATTATTATTTGTTTATATCATCGAACAATTTATCATTACTTTCATCATTAGAATAAACTATAAATTATGGCTGAAATCATCATTAAAATGACTTCATAGCATGTACTCTATCGAATTCCTTCACAAAAATGAGGAGGGGTGTTAAATAACGGAACGAAAAAATGGACTGGCAAGATCCACATTAATAATAATCTTTCAATATTCTCAGCTAAAATTCATTGGTGGAATTCGGTCCTCATGATTCATACTCACTTCCCTCTAGTGCCTGGACTATATATAAAAAGCACAATATTTATATTATATTCAGTATCTATAGACTAAACAAAAACAAGAAATCATGCGGTTCTTACTGACTGGAAACAATTTCTAACTGTACTTAGCCGTTGAATTAATCATTAAATCTTCTGTGAATTTGTCTCTATGATGACACTTTAAAAATAATTTGTTTTTAAATAGGAAGAAAGGAATCACCCCAAAATTAATTTAATAACATTTTATTTATTTTAATAATATAATAGGCTTGTGGAAGATTTAAAGCTAGTAAAATCCTCTATTTGACAAGCAGAAAGAAAGTTAACGGCTTAAAGGTTTTTGTAATACGTATACTTTCTTATATTACCGATGCCTATCTCACTTCGTACTGCCCGTATCGCTTTGAAATTTCGTCAAACGGTTCCTTTTCTTATTTTATCATAGTAATAGCATCTTTTAAGCCGAAATTTTGTTTATTTTATTCCGTTCTTTCATTCTACTGAATTTATCGTTTTGAAATTTTGTGCAAAATTTACTCTTCCCATTTACTATAGTAATGTCTTCCTTTAGCCATGATTTTCTTGTGCTAAAACGTGCCCGTATACTTTACGAGGGAAAGACGCAGCCAAAGGCAGTGGGGATACCAACCGAGATTTACATGGGATATATATATATATATATATATATATGTATATATTATATATATATATATAACTGTGGCTTTAATGTCTAATATACAAACAGTGATATCAAGGATCACTATATATATATATATATATGTGTGTGTGTGTGTGTGTGTGTGTGTGTGTGTGTGT
>CAWVNO010002906.1:0-53829 GCA_963930645.1 Salticus scenicus | reverse complement strand
TTTTGCGATTTTCGCAGATTTTTTTTCAAAAGCCGATTCCAAGGCAACTAATAGAGCTTTGCGATCGCAATCACTTCCAGAATCTGCCCCACGAAGTCTACTTTCATAACAGAACAGCAGGGACCTGCCAAAGTTAAACCATTTGGCCAGGAGAGCCCTTTTATGAAGGCATGTGCTCGATATCGTCGCCAAACTTTTTTGTCGAATTTTACGCCCTCTCATTTTCAAAAGTCGATTCCACAGCGACTAATAGAGCTTTGCGATCGCAATCACTTCCAGAATGTGTAAAAGATATTCTAGTTTCATAACAGAACAGCAGGGACCTGCCAAAGTTAAACCATTTGGCCAGGAGAGCCCTTTTATGCAGACTTTGCCCGATTTCGATACCCAAAATTTTTGCGATTTTCGCAGATTTTTTTTCAAAAGCCGATTCCAAGGCAACTAATAGAGCTTTGCGATCGCAATCACTTCCAGAATCTGCCCCACGAAGTCTACTTTCATAACAGAACAGCAGGGACCTGCCAAAGTTAAACCATTTGGCCAGGAGAGCCCTTTTATGAAGGCATGTGCTCGATATCGTCGCCAAACTTTTTTGTCGAATTTTACGCCCTCTCATTTTCAAAAGTCGATTCCACAGCGACTAATAGAGCTTTGCGATCGCAATCACTTCCAGAATGTGTAAAAGATATTCTAGTTTCATAACAGAACAGCAGGGACCTGCCAAAGTTAAACCATTTGGCCAGGAGAGCCCTTTTATGCAGACTTTGCCCGATTTCGATACCCAAAATTTTTGCGATTTTCGCAGATTTTTTTTCAAAAGCCGATTCCAAGGCAACTAATAGAGCTTTGCGATCGCAATCACTTCCAGAATCTGCCCCACGAAGTCTACTTTCATAACAGAACAGCAGGGACCTGCCAAAGTTAAACCATTTGGCCAGGAGAGCCCTTTTATGAAGGCATGTGCTCGATATCGTCGCCAAACTTTTTTGTCGAATTTTACGCCCTCTCATTTTCAAAAGTCGATTCCACAGCGACTAATAGAGCTTTGCGATCGCAATCACTTCCAGAATGTGTAAAAGATATTCTAGTTTCATAACAGAACAGCAGGGACCTGCCAAAGTTAAACCATTTGGCCAGGAGAGCCCTTTTATGCAGACTTTGCCCGATTTCGATACCCAAAATTTTTGCGATTTTCGCAGATTTTTTTTCAAAAGCCGATTCCAAGGCAACTAATAGAGCTTTGCGATCGCAATCACTTCCAGAATCTGCCCCACGAAGTCTACTTTCATAACAGAACAGCAGGGACCTGCCAAAGTTAAACCATTTGGCCAGGAGAGCCCTTTTATGAAGGCATGTGCTCGATATCGTCGCCAAACTTTTTTGTCGAATTTTACGCCCTCTCATTTTCAAAAGTCGATTCCACAGCGACTAATAGAGCTTTGCGATCGCAATCACTTCCAGAATGTGTAAAAGATATTCTAGTTTCATAACAGAACAGCAGGGACCTGCCAAAGTTAAACCATTTGGCCAGGAGAGCCCTTTTATGCAGACTTTGCCCGATTTCGATACCCAAAATTTTTGCGATTTTCGCAGATTTTTTTTCAAAAGCCGATTCCAAGGCAACTAATAGAGCTTTGCGATCGCAATCACTTCCAGAATCTGCCCCACGAAGTCTACTTTCATAACAGAACAGCAGGGACCTGCCAAAGTTAAACCATTTGGCCAGGAGAGCCCTTTTATGAAGGCATGTGCTCGATATCGTCGCCAAACTTTTTTGTCGAATTTTACGCCCTCTCATTTTCAAAAGTCGATTCCACAGCGACTAATAGAGCTTTGCGATCGCAATCACTTCCAGAATGTGTAAAAGATATTCTAGTTTCATAACAGAACAGCAGGGACCTGCCAAAGTTAAACCATTTGGCCAGGAGAGCCCTTTTATGCAGACTTTGCCCGATTTCGATACCCAAAATTTTTGCGATTTTCGCAGATTTTTTTTCAAAAGCCGATTCCAAGGCAACTAATAGAGCTTTGCGATCGCAATCACTTCCAGAATCTGCCCCACGAAGTCTACTTTCATAACAGAACAGCAGGGACCTGCCAAAGTTAAACCATTTGGCCAGGAGAGCCCTTTTATGAAGGCATGTGCTCGATATCGTCGCCAAACTTTTTTGTCGAATTTTACGCCCTCTCATTTTCAAAAGTCGATTCCACAGCGACTAATAGAGCTTTGCGATCGCAATCACTTCCAGAATGTGTAAAAGATATTCTAGTTTCATAACAGAACAGCAGGGACCTGCCAAAGTTAAACCATTTGGCCAGGAGAGCCCTTTTATGCAGACTTTGCCCGATTTCGATACCCAAAATTTTTGCGATTTTCGCAGATTTTTTTTCAAAAGCCGATTCCAAGGCAACTAATAGAGCTTTGCGATCGCAATCACTTCCAGAATCTGCCCCACGAAGTCTACTTTCATAACAGAACAGCAGGGACCTGCCAAAGTTAAACCATTTGGCCAGGAGAGCCCTTTTATGAAGGCATGTGCTCGATATCGTCGCCAAACTTTTTTGTCGAATTTTACGCCCTCTCATTTTCAAAAGTCGATTCCACAGCGACTAATAGAGCTTTGCGATCGCAATCACTTCCAGAATGTGTAAAAGATATTCTAGTTTCATAACAGAACAGCAGGGACCTGCCAAAGTTAAACCATTTGGCCAGGAGAGCCCTTTTATGCAGACTTTGCCCGATTTCGATACCCAAAATTTTTGCGATTTTCGCAGATTTTTTTTCAAAAGCCGATTCCAAGGCAACTAATAGAGCTTTGCGATCGCAATCACTTCCAGAATCTGCCCCACGAAGTCTACTTTCATAACAGAACAGCAGGGACCTGCCAAAGTTAAACCATTTGGCCAGGAGAGCCCTTTTATGAAGGCATGTGCTCGATATCGTCGCCAAACTTTTTTGTCGAATTTTACGCCCTCTCATTTTCAAAAGTCGATTCCACAGCGACTAATAGAGCTTTGCGATCGCAATCACTTCCAGAATGTGTAAAAGATATTCTAGTTTCATAACAGAACAGCAGGGACCTGCCAAAGTTAAACCATTTGGCCAGGAGAGCCCTTTTATGCAGACTTTGCCCGATTTCGATACCCAAAATTTTTGCGATTTTCGCAGATTTTTTTTCAAAAGCCGATTCCAAGGCAACTAATAGAGCTTTGCGATCGCAATCACTTCCAGAATCTGCCCCACGAAGTCTACTTTCATAACAGAACAGCAGGGACCTGCCAAAGTTAAACCATTTGGCCAGGAGAGCCCTTTTATGAAGGCATGTGCTCGATATCGTCGCCAAACTTTTTTGTCGAATTTTACGCCCTCTCATTTTCAAAAGTCGATTCCACAGCGACTAATAGAGCTTTGCGATCGCAATCACTTCCAGAATGTGTAAAAGATATTCTAGTTTCATAACAGAACAGCAGGGACCTGCCAAAGTTAAACCATTTGGCCAGGAGAGCCCTTTTATGCAGACTTTGCCCGATTTCGATACCCAAAATTTTTGCGATTTTCGCAGATTTTTTTTCAAAAGCCGATTCCAAGGCAACTAATAGAGCTTTGCGATCGCAATCACTTCCAGAATCTGCCCCACGAAGTCTACTTTCATAACAGAACAGCAGGGACCTGCCAAAGTTAAACCATTTGGCCAGGAGAGCCCTTTTATGAAGGCATGTGCTCGATATCGTCGCCAAACTTTTTTGTCGAATTTTACGCCCTCTCATTTTCAAAAGTCGATTCCACAGCGACTAATAGAGCTTTGCGATCGCAATCACTTCCAGAATGTGTAAAAGATATTCTAGTTTCATAACAGAACAGCAGGGACCTGCCAAAGTTAAACCATTTGGCCAGGAGAGCCCTTTTATGCAGACTTTGCCCGATTTCGATACCCAAAATTTTTGCGATTTTCGCAGATTTTTTTTCAAAAGCCGATTCCAAGGCAACTAATAGAGCTTTGCGATCGCAATCACTTCCAGAATCTGCCCCACGAAGTCTACTTTCATAACAGAACAGCAGGGACCTGCCAAAGTTAAACCATTTGGCCAGGAGAGCCCTTTTATGAAGGCATGTGCTCGATATCGTCGCCAAACTTTTTTGTCGAATTTTACGCCCTCTCATTTTCAAAAGTCGATTCCACAGCGACTAATAGAGCTTTGCGATCGCAATCACTTCCAGAATGTGTAAAAGATATTCTAGTTTCATAACAGAACAGCAGGGACCTGCCAAAGTTAAACCATTTGGCCAGGAGAGCCCTTTTATGCAGACTTTGCCCGATTTCGATACCCAAAATTTTTGCGATTTTCGCAGATTTTTTTTCAAAAGCCGATTCCAAGGCAACTAATAGAGCTTTGCGATCGCAATCACTTCCAGAATCTGCCCCACGAAGTCTACTTTCATAACAGAACAGCAGGGACCTGCCAAAGTTAAACCATTTGGCCAGGAGAGCCCTTTTATGAAGGCATGTGCTCGATATCGTCGCCAAACTTTTTTGTCGAATTTTACGCCCTCTCATTTTCAAAAGTCGATTCCACAGCGACTAATAGAGCTTTGCGATCGCAATCACTTCCAGAATGTGTAAAAGATATTCTAGTTTCATAACAGAACAGCAGGGACCTGCCAAAGTTAAACCATTTGGCCAGGAGAGCCCTTTTATGCAGACTTTGCCCGATTTCGATACCCAAAATTTTTGCGATTTTCGCAGATTTTTTTTCAAAAGCCGATTCCAAGGCAACTAATAGAGCTTTGCGATCGCAATCACTTCCAGAATCTGCCCCACGAAGTCTACTTTCATAACAGAACAGCAGGGACCTGCCAAAGTTAAACCATTTGGCCAGGAGAGCCCTTTTATGAAGGCATGTGCTCGATATCGTCGCCAAACTTTTTTGTCGAATTTTACGCCCTCTCATTTTCAAAAGTCGATTCCACAGCGACTAATAGAGCTTTGCGATCGCAATCACTTCCAGAATGTGTAAAAGATATTCTAGTTTCATAACAGAACAGCAGGGACCTGCCAAAGTTAAACCATTTGGCCAGGAGAGCCCTTTTATGCAGACTTTGCCCGATTTCGATACCCAAAATTTTTGCGATTTTCGCAGATTTTTTTTCAAAAGCCGATTCCAAGGCAACTAATAGAGCTTTGCGATCGCAATCACTTCCAGAATCTGCCCCACGAAGTCTACTTTCATAACAGAACAGCAGGGACCTGCCAAAGTTAAACCATTTGGCCAGGAGAGCCCTTTTATGAAGGCATGTGCTCGATATCGTCGCCAAACTTTTTTGTCGAATTTTACGCCCTCTCATTTTCAAAAGTCGATTCCACAGCGACTAATAGAGCTTTGCGATCGCAATCACTTCCAGAATGTGTAAAAGATATTCTAGTTTCATAACAGAACAGCAGGGACCTGCCAAAGTTAAACCATTTGGCCAGGAGAGCCCTTTTATGCAGACTTTGCCCGATTTCGATACCCAAAATTTTTGCGATTTTCGCAGATTTTTTTTCAAAAGCCGATTCCAAGGCAACTAATAGAGCTTTGCGATCGCAATCACTTCCAGAATCTGCCCCACGAAGTCTACTTTCATAACAGAACAGCAGGGACCTGCCAAAGTTAAACCATTTGGCCAGGAGAGCCCTTTTATGAAGGCATGTGCTCGATATCGTCGCCAAACTTTTTTGTCGAATTTTACGCCCTCTCATTTTCAAAAGTCGATTCCACAGCGACTAATAGAGCTTTGCGATCGCAATCACTTCCAGAATGTGTAAAAGATATTCTAGTTTCATAACAGAACAGCAGGGACCTGCCAAAGTTAAACCATTTGGCCAGGAGAGCCCTTTTATGCAGACTTTGCCCGATTTCGATACCCAAAATTTTTGCGATTTTCGCAGATTTTTTTTCAAAAGCCGATTCCAAGGCAACTAATAGAGCTTTGCGATCGCAATCACTTCCAGAATCTGCCCCACGAAGTCTACTTTCATAACAGAACAGCAGGGACCTGCCAAAGTTAAACCATTTGGCCAGGAGAGCCCTTTTATGAAGGCATGTGCTCGATATCGTCGCCAAACTTTTTTGTCGAATTTTACGCCCTCTCATTTTCAAAAGTCGATTCCACAGCGACTAATAGAGCTTTGCGATCGCAATCACTTCCAGAATGTGTAAAAGATATTCTAGTTTCATAACAGAACAGCAGGGACCTGCCAAAGTTAAACCATTTGGCCAGGAGAGCCCTTTTATGCAGACTTTGCCCGATTTCGATACCCAAAATTTTTGCGATTTTCGCAGATTTTTTTTCAAAAGCCGATTCCAAGGCAACTAATAGAGCTTTGCGATCGCAATCACTTCCAGAATCTGCCCCACGAAGTCTACTTTCATAACAGAACAGCAGGGACCTGCCAAAGTTAAACCATTTGGCCAGGAGAGCCCTTTTATGAAGGCATGTGCTCGATATCGTCGCCAAACTTTTTTGTCGAATTTTACGCCCTCTCATTTTCAAAAGTCGATTCCACAGCGACTAATAGAGCTTTGCGATCGCAATCACTTCCAGAATGTGTAAAAGATATTCTAGTTTCATAACAGAACAGCAGGGACCTGCCAAAGTTAAACCATTTGGCCAGGAGAGCCCTTTTATGCAGACTTTGCCCGATTTCGATACCCAAAATTTTTGCGATTTTCGCAGATTTTTTTTCAAAAGCCGATTCCAAGGCAACTAATAGAGCTTTGCGATCGCAATCACTTCCAGAATCTGCCCCACGAAGTCTACTTTCATAACAGAACAGCAGGGACCTGCCAAAGTTAAACCATTTGGCCAGGAGAGCCCTTTTATGAAGGCATGTGCTCGATATCGTCGCCAAACTTTTTTGTCGAATTTTACGCCCTCTCATTTTCAAAAGTCGATTCCACAGCGACTAATAGAGCTTTGCGATCGCAATCACTTCCAGAATGTGTAAAAGATATTCTAGTTTCATAACAGAACAGCAGGGACCTGCCAAAGTTAAACCATTTGGCCAGGAGAGCCCTTTTATGCAGACTTTGCCCGATTTCGATACCCAAAATTTTTGCGATTTTCGCAGATTTTTTTTCAAAAGCCGATTCCAAGGCAACTAATAGAGCTTTGCGATCGCAATCACTTCCAGAATCTGCCCCACGAAGTCTACTTTCATAACAGAACAGCAGGGACCTGCCAAAGTTAAACCATTTGGCCAGGAGAGCCCTTTTATGAAGGCATGTGCTCGATATCGTCGCCAAACTTTTTTGTCGAATTTTACGCCCTCTCATTTTCAAAAGTCGATTCCACAGCGACTAATAGAGCTTTGCGATCGCAATCACTTCCAGAATGTGTAAAAGATATTCTAGTTTCATAACAGAACAGCAGGGACCTGCCAAAGTTAAACCATTTGGCCAGGAGAGCCCTTTTATGCAGACTTTGCCCGATTTCGATACCCAAAATTTTTGCGATTTTCGCAGATTTTTTTTCAAAAGCCGATTCCAAGGCAACTAATAGAGCTTTGCGATCGCAATCACTTCCAGAATCTGCCCCACGAAGTCTACTTTCATAACAGAACAGCAGGGACCTGCCAAAGTTAAACCATTTGGCCAGGAGAGCCCTTTTATGAAGGCATGTGCTCGATATCGTCGCCAAACTTTTTTGTCGAATTTTACGCCCTCTCATTTTCAAAAGTCGATTCCACAGCGACTAATAGAGCTTTGCGATCGCAATCACTTCCAGAATGTGTAAAAGATATTCTAGTTTCATAACAGAACAGCAGGGACCTGCCAAAGTTAAACCATTTGGCCAGGAGAGCCCTTTTATGCAGACTTTGCCCGATTTCGATACCCAAAATTTTTGCGATTTTCGCAGATTTTTTTTCAAAAGCCGATTCCAAGGCAACTAATAGAGCTTTGCGATCGCAATCACTTCCAGAATCTGCCCCACGAAGTCTACTTTCATAACAGAACAGCAGGGACCTGCCAAAGTTAAACCATTTGGCCAGGAGAGCCCTTTTATGAAGGCATGTGCTCGATATCGTCGCCAAACTTTTTTGTCGAATTTTACGCCCTCTCATTTTCAAAAGTCGATTCCACAGCGACTAATAGAGCTTTGCGATCGCAATCACTTCCAGAATGTGTAAAAGATATTCTAGTTTCATAACAGAACAGCAGGGACCTGCCAAAGTTAAACCATTTGGCCAGGAGAGCCCTTTTATGCAGACTTTGCCCGATTTCGATACCCAAAATTTTTGCGATTTTCGCAGATTTTTTTTCAAAAGCCGATTCCAAGGCAACTAATAGAGCTTTGCGATCGCAATCACTTCCAGAATCTGCCCCACGAAGTCTACTTTCATAACAGAACAGCAGGGACCTGCCAAAGTTAAACCATTTGGCCAGGAGAGCCCTTTTATGAAGGCATGTGCTCGATATCGTCGCCAAACTTTTTTGTCGAATTTTACGCCCTCTCATTTTCAAAAGTCGATTCCACAGCGACTAATAGAGCTTTGCGATCGCAATCACTTCCAGAATGTGTAAAAGATATTCTAGTTTCATAACAGAACAGCAGGGACCTGCCAAAGTTAAACCATTTGGCCAGGAGAGCCCTTTTATGCAGACTTTGCCCGATTTCGATACCCAAAATTTTTGCGATTTTCGCAGATTTTTTTTCAAAAGCCGATTCCAAGGCAACTAATAGAGCTTTGCGATCGCAATCACTTCCAGAATCTGCCCCACGAAGTCTACTTTCATAACAGAACAGCAGGGACCTGCCAAAGTTAAACCATTTGGCCAGGAGAGCCCTTTTATGAAGGCATGTGCTCGATATCGTCGCCAAACTTTTTTGTCGAATTTTACGCCCTCTCATTTTCAAAAGTCGATTCCACAGCGACTAATAGAGCTTTGCGATCGCAATCACTTCCAGAATGTGTAAAAGATATTCTAGTTTCATAACAGAACAGCAGGGACCTGCCAAAGTTAAACCATTTGGCCAGGAGAGCCCTTTTATGCAGACTTTGCCCGATTTCGATACCCAAAATTTTTGCGATTTTCGCAGATTTTTTTTCAAAAGCCGATTCCAAGGCAACTAATAGAGCTTTGCGATCGCAATCACTTCCAGAATCTGCCCCACGAAGTCTACTTTCATAACAGAACAGCAGGGACCTGCCAAAGTTAAACCATTTGGCCAGGAGAGCCCTTTTATGAAGGCATGTGCTCGATATCGTCGCCAAACTTTTTTGTCGAATTTTACGCCCTCTCATTTTCAAAAGTCGATTCCACAGCGACTAATAGAGCTTTGCGATCGCAATCACTTCCAGAATGTGTAAAAGATATTCTAGTTTCATAACAGAACAGCAGGGACCTGCCAAAGTTAAACCATTTGGCCAGGAGAGCCCTTTTATGCAGACTTTGCCCGATTTCGATACCCAAAATTTTTGCGATTTTCGCAGATTTTTTTTCAAAAGCCGATTCCAAGGCAACTAATAGAGCTTTGCGATCGCAATCACTTCCAGAATCTGCCCCACGAAGTCTACTTTCATAACAGAACAGCAGGGACCTGCCAAAGTTAAACCATTTGGCCAGGAGAGCCCTTTTATGAAGGCATGTGCTCGATATCGTCGCCAAACTTTTTTGTCGAATTTTACGCCCTCTCATTTTCAAAAGTCGATTCCACAGCGACTAATAGAGCTTTGCGATCGCAATCACTTCCAGAATGTGTAAAAGATATTCTAGTTTCATAACAGAACAGCAGGGACCTGCCAAAGTTAAACCATTTGGCCAGGAGAGCCCTTTTATGCAGACTTTGCCCGATTTCGATACCCAAAATTTTTGCGATTTTCGCAGATTTTTTTTCAAAAGCCGATTCCAAGGCAACTAATAGAGCTTTGCGATCGCAATCACTTCCAGAATCTGCCCCACGAAGTCTACTTTCATAACAGAACAGCAGGGACCTGCCAAAGTTAAACCATTTGGCCAGGAGAGCCCTTTTATGAAGGCATGTGCTCGATATCGTCGCCAAACTTTTTTGTCGAATTTTACGCCCTCTCATTTTCAAAAGTCGATTCCACAGCGACTAATAGAGCTTTGCGATCGCAATCACTTCCAGAATGTGTAAAAGATATTCTAGTTTCATAACAGAACAGCAGGGACCTGCCAAAGTTAAACCATTTGGCCAGGAGAGCCCTTTTATGCAGACTTTGCCCGATTTCGATACCCAAAATTTTTGCGATTTTCGCAGATTTTTTTTCAAAAGCCGATTCCAAGGCAACTAATAGAGCTTTGCGATCGCAATCACTTCCAGAATCTGCCCCACGAAGTCTACTTTCATAACAGAACAGCAGGGACCTGCCAAAGTTAAACCATTTGGCCAGGAGAGCCCTTTTATGAAGGCATGTGCTCGATATCGTCGCCAAACTTTTTTGTCGAATTTTACGCCCTCTCATTTTCAAAAGTCGATTCCACAGCGACTAATAGAGCTTTGCGATCGCAATCACTTCCAGAATGTGTAAAAGATATTCTAGTTTCATAACAGAACAGCAGGGACCTGCCAAAGTTAAACCATTTGGCCAGGAGAGCCCTTTTATGCAGACTTTGCCCGATTTCGATACCCAAAATTTTTGCGATTTTCGCAGATTTTTTTTCAAAAGCCGATTCCAAGGCAACTAATAGAGCTTTGCGATCGCAATCACTTCCAGAATCTGCCCCACGAAGTCTACTTTCATAACAGAACAGCAGGGACCTGCCAAAGTTAAACCATTTGGCCAGGAGAGCCCTTTTATGAAGGCATGTGCTCGATATCGTCGCCAAACTTTTTTGTCGAATTTTACGCCCTCTCATTTTCAAAAGTCGATTCCACAGCGACTAATAGAGCTTTGCGATCGCAATCACTTCCAGAATGTGTAAAAGATATTCTAGTTTCATAACAGAACAGCAGGGACCTGCCAAAGTTAAACCATTTGGCCAGGAGAGCCCTTTTATGCAGACTTTGCCCGATTTCGATACCCAAAATTTTTGCGATTTTCGCAGATTTTTTTTCAAAAGCCGATTCCAAGGCAACTAATAGAGCTTTGCGATCGCAATCACTTCCAGAATCTGCCCCACGAAGTCTACTTTCATAACAGAACAGCAGGGACCTGCCAAAGTTAAACCATTTGGCCAGGAGAGCCCTTTTATGAAGGCATGTGCTCGATATCGTCGCCAAACTTTTTTGTCGAATTTTACGCCCTCTCATTTTCAAAAGTCGATTCCACAGCGACTAATAGAGCTTTGCGATCGCAATCACTTCCAGAATGTGTAAAAGATATTCTAGTTTCATAACAGAACAGCAGGGACCTGCCAAAGTTAAACCATTTGGCCAGGAGAGCCCTTTTATGCAGACTTTGCCCGATTTCGATACCCAAAATTTTTGCGATTTTCGCAGATTTTTTTTCAAAAGCCGATTCCAAGGCAACTAATAGAGCTTTGCGATCGCAATCACTTCCAGAATCTGCCCCACGAAGTCTACTTTCATAACAGAACAGCAGGGACCTGCCAAAGTTAAACCATTTGGCCAGGAGAGCCCTTTTATGAAGGCATGTGCTCGATATCGTCGCCAAACTTTTTTGTCGAATTTTACGCCCTCTCATTTTCAAAAGTCGATTCCACAGCGACTAATAGAGCTTTGCGATCGCAATCACTTCCAGAATGTGTAAAAGATATTCTAGTTTCATAACAGAACAGCAGGGACCTGCCAAAGTTAAACCATTTGGCCAGGAGAGCCCTTTTATGCAGACTTTGCCCGATTTCGATACCCAAAATTTTTGCGATTTTCGCAGATTTTTTTTCAAAAGCCGATTCCAAGGCAACTAATAGAGCTTTGCGATCGCAATCACTTCCAGAATCTGCCCCACGAAGTCTACTTTCATAACAGAACAGCAGGGACCTGCCAAAGTTAAACCATTTGGCCAGGAGAGCCCTTTTATGAAGGCATGTGCTCGATATCGTCGCCAAACTTTTTTGTCGAATTTTACGCCCTCTCATTTTCAAAAGTCGATTCCACAGCGACTAATAGAGCTTTGCGATCGCAATCACTTCCAGAATGTGTAAAAGATATTCTAGTTTCATAACAGAACAGCAGGGACCTGCCAAAGTTAAACCATTTGGCCAGGAGAGCCCTTTTATGCAGACTTTGCCCGATTTCGATACCCAAAATTTTTGCGATTTTCGCAGATTTTTTTTCAAAAGCCGATTCCAAGGCAACTAATAGAGCTTTGCGATCGCAATCACTTCCAGAATCTGCCCCACGAAGTCTACTTTCATAACAGAACAGCAGGGACCTGCCAAAGTTAAACCATTTGGCCAGGAGAGCCCTTTTATGAAGGCATGTGCTCGATATCGTCGCCAAACTTTTTTGTCGAATTTTACGCCCTCTCATTTTCAAAAGTCGATTCCACAGCGACTAATAGAGCTTTGCGATCGCAATCACTTCCAGAATGTGTAAAAGATATTCTAGTTTCATAACAGAACAGCAGGGACCTGCCAAAGTTAAACCATTTGGCCAGGAGAGCCCTTTTATGCAGACTTTGCCCGATTTCGATACCCAAAATTTTTGCGATTTTCGCAGATTTTTTTTCAAAAGCCGATTCCAAGGCAACTAATAGAGCTTTGCGATCGCAATCACTTCCAGAATCTGCCCCACGAAGTCTACTTTCATAACAGAACAGCAGGGACCTGCCAAAGTTAAACCATTTGGCCAGGAGAGCCCTTTTATGAAGGCATGTGCTCGATATCGTCGCCAAACTTTTTTGTCGAATTTTACGCCCTCTCATTTTCAAAAGTCGATTCCACAGCGACTAATAGAGCTTTGCGATCGCAATCACTTCCAGAATGTGTAAAAGATATTCTAGTTTCATAACAGAACAGCAGGGACCTGCCAAAGTTAAACCATTTGGCCAGGAGAGCCCTTTTATGCAGACTTTGCCCGATTTCGATACCCAAAATTTTTGCGATTTTCGCAGATTTTTTTTCAAAAGCCGATTCCAAGGCAACTAATAGAGCTTTGCGATCGCAATCACTTCCAGAATCTGCCCCACGAAGTCTACTTTCATAACAGAACAGCAGGGACCTGCCAAAGTTAAACCATTTGGCCAGGAGAGCCCTTTTATGAAGGCATGTGCTCGATATCGTCGCCAAACTTTTTTGTCGAATTTTACGCCCTCTCATTTTCAAAAGTCGATTCCACAGCGACTAATAGAGCTTTGCGATCGCAATCACTTCCAGAATGTGTAAAAGATATTCTAGTTTCATAACAGAACAGCAGGGACCTGCCAAAGTTAAACCATTTGGCCAGGAGAGCCCTTTTATGCAGACTTTGCCCGATTTCGATACCCAAAATTTTTGCGATTTTCGCAGATTTTTTTTCAAAAGCCGATTCCAAGGCAACTAATAGAGCTTTGCGATCGCAATCACTTCCAGAATCTGCCCCACGAAGTCTACTTTCATAACAGAACAGCAGGGACCTGCCAAAGTTAAACCATTTGGCCAGGAGAGCCCTTTTATGAAGGCATGTGCTCGATATCGTCGCCAAACTTTTTTGTCGAATTTTACGCCCTCTCATTTTCAAAAGTCGATTCCACAGCGACTAATAGAGCTTGCTGCGATCGCAATCACTTCCAGAATGTGTAAAAGATATTCTAGTTTCATAACAGAACAGCAGGGACCTGCCAAAGTTAAACCATTTGGCCAGGAGAGCCCTTTTATGCAGACTTTGCCCGATTTCGATACCCAAAATTTTTGCGATTTTCGCAGATTTTTTTTCAAAAGCCGATTCCAAGGCAACTAATAGAGCTTTGCGATCGCAATCACTTCCAGAATCTGCCCCACGAAGTCTACTTTCATAACAGAACAGCAGGGACCTGCCAAAGTTAAACCATTTGGCCAGGAGAGCCCTTTTATGAAGGCATGCTCGATATCGTCGCCAAACTTTTTTGTCGAATTTTACGCCCTCTCATTTTCAAAAGTCGATTCCACAGCGACTAATAGAGCTTTGCATCGCAATCACTTCCAGAATGTGTAAAAGATATTCTAGTTTCATAACAGAACAGCAGGGACCTGCCAAAGTTAAACCATTTGGCCAGGAGAGCCCTTTTATGCAGACTTTGCCCGATTTCGATACCCAAAATTTTTGCGATTTTCGCAGATTTTTTTTCAAAAGCCGATTCCAAGGCAACTAATAGAGCTTTGCGATCGCAATCACTTCCAGAATCTGCCCCACGAAGTCTACTTTCATAACAGAACAGCAGGGACCTGCCAAAGTTAAACCATTTGGCCAGGAGAGCCCTTTTATGAAGGCATGTGCTCGATATCGTCGCCAAACTTTTTTGTCGAATTTTACGCCCTCTCATTTTCAAAAGTCGATTCCACAGCGACTAATAGAGCTTTGCGATCGCAATCACTTCCAGAATGTGTAAAAGATATTCTAGTTTCATAACAGAACAGCAGGGACCTGCCAAAGTTAAACCATTTGGCCAGGAGAGCCCTTTTATGCAGACTTTGCCCGATTTCGATACCCAAAATTTTTGCGATTTTCGCAGATTTTTTTTCAAAAGCCGATTCCAAGGCAACTAATAGAGCTTTGCGATCGCAATCACTTCCAGAATCTGCCCCACGAAGTCTACTTTCATAACAGAACAGCAGGGACCTGCCAAAGTTAAACCATTTGGCCAGGAGAGCCCTTTTATGAAGGCATGTGCTCGATATCGTCGCCAAACTTTTTTGTCGAATTTTACGCCCTCTCATTTTCAAAAGTCGATTCCACAGCGACTAATAGAGCTTTGCGATCGCAATCACTTCCAGAATGTGTAAAAGATATTCTAGTTTCATAACAGAACAGCAGGGACCTGCCAAAGTTAAACCATTTGGCCAGGAGAGCCCTTTTATGCAGACTTTGCCCGATTTCGATACCCAAAATTTTTGCGATTTTCGCAGATTTTTTTTCAAAAGCCGATTCCAAGGCAACTAATAGAGCTTTGCGATCGCAATCACTTCCAGAATCTGCCCCACGAAGTCTACTTTCATAACAGAACAGCAGGGACCTGCCAAAGTTAAACCATTTGGCCAGGAGAGCCCTTTTATGAAGGCATGTGCTCGATATCGTCGCCAAACTTTTTTGTCGAATTTTACGCCCTCTCATTTTCAAAAGTCGATTCCACAGCGACTAATAGAGCTTTGCGATCGCAATCACTTCCAGAATGTGTAAAAGATATTCTAGTTTCATAACAGAACAGCAGGGACCTGCCAAAGTTAAACCATTTGGCCAGGAGAGCCCTTTTATGCAGACTTTGCCCGATTTCGATACCCAAAATTTTTGCGATTTTCGCAGATTTTTTTTCAAAAGCCGATTCCAAGGCAACTAATAGAGCTTTGCGATCGCAATCACTTCCAGAATCTGCCCCACGAAGTCTACTTTCATAACAGAACAGCAGGGACCTGCCAAAGTTAAACCATTTGGCCAGGAGAGCCCTTTTATGAAGGCATGTGCTCGATATCGTCGCCAAACTTTTTTGTCGAATTTTACGCCCTCTCATTTTCAAAAGTCGATTCCACAGCGACTAATAGAGCTTTGCGATCGCAATCACTTCCAGAATGTGTAAAAGATATTCTAGTTTCATAACAGAACAGCAGGGACCTGCCAAAGTTAAACCATTTGGCCAGGAGAGCCCTTTTATGCAGACTTTGCCCGATTTCGATACCCAAAATTTTTGCGATTTTCGCAGATTTTTTTTCAAAAGCCGATTCCAAGGCAACTAATAGAGCTTTGCGATCGCAATCACTTCCAGAATCTGCCCCACGAAGTCTACTTTCATAACAGAACAGCAGGGACCTGCCAAAGTTAAACCATTTGGCCAGGAGAGCCCTTTTATGAAGGCATGTGCTCGATATCGTCGCCAAACTTTTTTGTCGAATTTTACGCCCTCTCATTTTCAAAAGTCGATTCCACAGCGACTAATAGAGCTTTGCGATCGCAATCACTTCCAGAATGTGTAAAAGATATTCTAGTTTCATAACAGAACAGCAGGGACCTGCCAAAGTTAAACCATTTGGCCAGGAGAGCCCTTTTATGCAGACTTTGCCCGATTTCGATACCCAAAATTTTTGCGATTTTCGCAGATTTTTTTTCAAAAGCCGATTCCAAGGCAACTAATAGAGCTTTGCGATCGCAATCACTTCCAGAATCTGCCCCACGAAGTCTACTTTCATAACAGAACAGCAGGGACCTGCCAAAGTTAAACCATTTGGCCAGGAGAGCCCTTTTATGAAGGCATGTGCTCGATATCGTCGCCAAACTTTTTTGTCGAATTTTACGCCCTCTCATTTTCAAAAGTCGATTCCACAGCGACTAATAGAGCTTTGCGATCGCAATCACTTCCAGAATGTGTAAAAGATATTCTAGTTTCATAACAGAACAGCAGGGACCTGCCAAAGTTAAACCATTTGGCCAGGAGAGCCCTTTTATGCAGACTTTGCCCGATTTCGATACCCAAAATTTTTGCGATTTTCGCAGATTTTTTTTCAAAAGCCGATTCCAAGGCAACTAATAGAGCTTTGCGATCGCAATCACTTCCAGAATCTGCCCCACGAAGTCTACTTTCATAACAGAACAGCAGGGACCTGCCAAAGTTAAACCATTTGGCCAGGAGAGCCCTTTTATGAAGGCATGTGCTCGATATCGTCGCCAAACTTTTTTGTCGAATTTTACGCCCTCTCATTTTCAAAAGTCGATTCCACAGCGACTAATAGAGCTTTGCGATCGCAATCACTTCCAGAATGTGTAAAAGATATTCTAGTTTCATAACAGAACAGCAGGGACCTGCCAAAGTTAAACCATTTGGCCAGGAGAGCCCTTTTATGCAGACTTTGCCCGATTTCGATACCCAAAATTTTTGCGATTTTCGCAGATTTTTTTTCAAAAGCCGATTCCAAGGCAACTAATAGAGCTTTGCGATCGCAATCACTTCCAGAATCTGCCCCACGAAGTCTACTTTCATAACAGAACAGCAGGGACCTGCCAAAGTTAAACCATTTGGCCAGGAGAGCCCTTTTATGAAGGCATGTGCTCGATATCGTCGCCAAACTTTTTTGTCGAATTTTACGCCCTCTCATTTTCAAAAGTCGATTCCACAGCGACTAATAGAGCTTTGCGATCGCAATCACTTCCAGAATGTGTAAAAGATATTCTAGTTTCATAACAGAACAGCAGGGACCTGCCAAAGTTAAACCATTTGGCCAGGAGAGCCCTTTTATGCAGACTTTGCCCGATTTCGATACCCAAAATTTTTGCGATTTTCGCAGATTTTTTTTCAAAAGCCGATTCCAAGGCAACTAATAGAGCTTTGCGATCGCAATCACTTCCAGAATCTGCCCCACGAAGTCTACTTTCATAACAGAACAGCAGGGACCTGCCAAAGTTAAACCATTTGGCCAGGAGAGCCCTTTTATGAAGGCATGTGCTCGATATCGTCGCCAAACTTTTTTGTCGAATTTTACGCCCTCTCATTTTCAAAAGTCGATTCCACAGCGACTAATAGAGCTTTGCGATCGCAATCACTTCCAGAATGTGTAAAAGATATTCTAGTTTCATAACAGAACAGCAGGGACCTGCCAAAGTTAAACCATTTGGCCAGGAGAGCCCTTTTATGCAGACTTTGCCCGATTTCGATACCCAAAATTTTTGCGATTTTCGCAGATTTTTTTTCAAAAGCCGATTCCAAGGCAACTAATAGAGCTTTGCGATCGCAATCACTTCCAGAATCTGCCCCACGAAGTCTACTTTCATAACAGAACAGCAGGGACCTGCCAAAGTTAAACCATTTGGCCAGGAGAGCCCTTTTATGAAGGCATGTGCTCGATATCGTCGCCAAACTTTTTTGTCGAATTTTACGCCCTCTCATTTTCAAAAGTCGATTCCACAGCGACTAATAGAGCTTTGCGATCGCAATCACTTCCAGAATGTGTAAAAGATATTCTAGTTTCATAACAGAACAGCAGGGACCTGCCAAAGTTAAACCATTTGGCCAGGAGAGCCCTTTTATGCAGACTTTGCCCGATTTCGATACCCAAAATTTTTGCGATTTTCGCAGATTTTTTTTCAAAAGCCGATTCCAAGGCAACTAATAGAGCTTTGCGATCGCAATCACTTCCAGAATCTGCCCCACGAAGTCTACTTTCATAACAGAACAGCAGGGACCTGCCAAAGTTAAACCATTTGGCCAGGAGAGCCCTTTTATGAAGGCATGTGCTCGATATCGTCGCCAAACTTTTTTGTCGAATTTTACGCCCTCTCATTTTCAAAAGTCGATTCCACAGCGACTAATAGAGCTTTGCGATCGCAATCACTTCCAGAATGTGTAAAAGATATTCTAGTTTCATAACAGAACAGCAGGGACCTGCCAAAGTTAAACCATTTGGCCAGGAGAGCCCTTTTATGCAGACTTTGCCCGATTTCGATACCCAAAATTTTTGCGATTTTCGCAGATTTTTTTTCAAAAGCCGATTCCAAGGCAACTAATAGAGCTTTGCGATCGCAATCACTTCCAGAATCTGCCCCACGAAGTCTACTTTCATAACAGAACAGCAGGGACCTGCCAAAGTTAAACCATTTGGCCAGGAGAGCCCTTTTATGAAGGCATGTGCTCGATATCGTCGCCAAACTTTTTTGTCGAATTTTACGCCCTCTCATTTTCAAAAGTCGATTCCACAGCGACTAATAGAGCTTTGCGATCGCAATCACTTCCAGAATGTGTAAAAGATATTCTAGTTTCATAACAGAACAGCAGGGACCTGCCAAAGTTAAACCATTTGGCCAGGAGAGCCCTTTTATGCAGACTTTGCCCGATTTCGATACCCAAAATTTTTGCGATTTTCGCAGATTTTTTTTCAAAAGCCGATTCCAAGGCAACTAATAGAGCTTTGCGATCGCAATCACTTCCAGAATCTGCCCCACGAAGTCTACTTTCATAACAGAACAGCAGGGACCTGCCAAAGTTAAACCATTTGGCCAGGAGAGCCCTTTTATGAAGGCATGTGCTCGATATCGTCGCCAAACTTTTTTGTCGAATTTTACGCCCTCTCATTTTCAAAAGTCGATTCCACAGCGACTAATAGAGCTTTGCGATCGCAATCACTTCCAGAATGTGTAAAAGATATTCTAGTTTCATAACAGAACAGCAGGGACCTGCCAAAGTTAAACCATTTGGCCAGGAGAGCCCTTTTATGCAGACTTTGCCCGATTTCGATACCCAAAATTTTTGCGATTTTCGCAGATTTTTTTTCAAAAGCCGATTCCAAGGCAACTAATAGAGCTTTGCGATCGCAATCACTTCCAGAATCTGCCCCACGAAGTCTACTTTCATAACAGAACAGCAGGGACCTGCCAAAGTTAAACCATTTGGCCAGGAGAGCCCTTTTATGAAGGCATGTGCTCGATATCGTCGCCAAACTTTTTTGTCGAATTTTACGCCCTCTCATTTTCAAAAGTCGATTCCACAGCGACTAATAGAGCTTTGCGATCGCAATCACTTCCAGAATGTGTAAAAGATATTCTAGTTTCATAACAGAACAGCAGGGACCTGCCAAAGTTAAACCATTTGGCCAGGAGAGCCCTTTTATGCAGACTTTGCCCGATTTCGATACCCAAAATTTTTGCGATTTTCGCAGATTTTTTTTCAAAAGCCGATTCCAAGGCAACTAATAGAGCTTTGCGATCGCAATCACTTCCAGAATCTGCCCCACGAAGTCTACTTTCATAACAGAACAGCAGGGACCTGCCAAAGTTAAACCATTTGGCCAGGAGAGCCCTTTTATGAAGGCATGTGCTCGATATCGTCGCCAAACTTTTTTGTCGAATTTTACGCCCTCTCATTTTCAAAAGTCGATTCCACAGCGACTAATAGAGCTTTGCGATCGCAATCACTTCCAGAATGTGTAAAAGATATTCTAGTTTCATAACAGAACAGCAGGGACCTGCCAAAGTTAAACCATTTGGCCAGGAGAGCCCTTTTATGCAGACTTTGCCCGATTTCGATACCCAAAATTTTTGCGATTTTCGCAGATTTTTTTTCAAAAGCCGATTCCAAGGCAACTAATAGAGCTTTGCGATCGCAATCACTTCCAGAATCTGCCCCACGAAGTCTACTTTCATAACAGAACAGCAGGGACCTGCCAAAGTTAAACCATTTGGCCAGGAGAGCCCTTTTATGAAGGCATGTGCTCGATATCGTCGCCAAACTTTTTTGTCGAATTTTACGCCCTCTCATTTTCAAAAGTCGATTCCACAGCGACTAATAGAGCTTTGCGATCGCAATCACTTCCAGAATGTGTAAAAGATATTCTAGTTTCATAACAGAACAGCAGGGACCTGCCAAAGTTAAACCATTTGGCCAGGAGAGCCCTTTTATGCAGACTTTGCCCGATTTCGATACCCAAAATTTTTGCGATTTTCGCAGATTTTTTTTCAAAAGCCGATTCCAAGGCAACTAATAGAGCTTTGCGATCGCAATCACTTCCAGAATCTGCCCCACGAAGTCTACTTTCATAACAGAACAGCAGGGACCTGCCAAAGTTAAACCATTTGGCCAGGAGAGCCCTTTTATGAAGGCATGTGCTCGATATCGTCGCCAAACTTTTTTGTCGAATTTTACGCCCTCTCATTTTCAAAAGTCGATTCCACAGCGACTAATAGAGCTTTGCGATCGCAATCACTTCCAGAATGTGTAAAAGATATTCTAGTTTCATAACAGAACAGCAGGGACCTGCCAAAGTTAAACCATTTGGCCAGGAGAGCCCTTTTATGCAGACTTTGCCCGATTTCGATACCCAAAATTTTTGCGATTTTCGCAGATTTTTTTTCAAAAGCCGATTCCAAGGCAACTAATAGAGCTTTGCGATCGCAATCACTTCCAGAATCTGCCCCACGAAGTCTACTTTCATAACAGAACAGCAGGGACCTGCCAAAGTTAAACCATTTGGCCAGGAGAGCCCTTTTATGAAGGCATGTGCTCGATATCGTCGCCAAACTTTTTTGTCGAATTTTACGCCCTCTCATTTTCAAAAGTCGATTCCACAGCGACTAATAGAGCTTTGCGATCGCAATCACTTCCAGAATGTGTAAAAGATATTCTAGTTTCATAACAGAACAGCAGGGACCTGCCAAAGTTAAACCATTTGGCCAGGAGAGCCCTTTTATGCAGACTTTGCCCGATTTCGATACCCAAAATTTTTGCGATTTTCGCAGATTTTTTTTCAAAAGCCGATTCCAAGGCAACTAATAGAGCTTTGCGATCGCAATCACTTCCAGAATCTGCCCCACGAAGTCTACTTTCATAACAGAACAGCAGGGACCTGCCAAAGTTAAACCATTTGGCCAGGAGAGCCCTTTTATGAAGGCATGTGCTCGATATCGTCGCCAAACTTTTTTGTCGAATTTTACGCCCTCTCATTTTCAAAAGTCGATTCCACAGCGACTAATAGAGCTTTGCGATCGCAATCACTTCCAGAATGTGTAAAAGATATTCTAGTTTCATAACAGAACAGCAGGGACCTGCCAAAGTTAAACCATTTGGCCAGGAGAGCCCTTTTATGCAGACTTTGCCCGATTTCGATACCCAAAATTTTTGCGATTTTCGCAGATTTTTTTTCAAAAGCCGATTCCAAGGCAACTAATAGAGCTTTGCGATCGCAATCACTTCCAGAATCTGCCCCACGAAGTCTACTTTCATAACAGAACAGCAGGGACCTGCCAAAGTTAAACCATTTGGCCAGGAGAGCCCTTTTATGAAGGCATGTGCTCGATATCGTCGCCAAACTTTTTTGTCGAATTTTACGCCCTCTCATTTTCAAAAGTCGATTCCACAGCGACTAATAGAGCTTTGCGATCGCAATCACTTCCAGAATGTGTAAAAGATATTCTAGTTTCATAACAGAACAGCAGGGACCTGCCAAAGTTAAACCATTTGGCCAGGAGAGCCCTTTTATGCAGACTTTGCCCGATTTCGATACCCAAAATTTTTGCGATTTTCGCAGATTTTTTTTCAAAAGCCGATTCCAAGGCAACTAATAGAGCTTTGCGATCGCAATCACTTCCAGAATCTGCCCCACGAAGTCTACTTTCATAACAGAACAGCAGGGACCTGCCAAAGTTAAACCATTTGGCCAGGAGAGCCCTTTTATGAAGGCATGTGCTCGATATCGTCGCCAAACTTTTTTGTCGAATTTTACGCCCTCTCATTTTCAAAAGTCGATTCCACAGCGACTAATAGAGCTTTGCGATCGCAATCACTTCCAGAATGTGTAAAAGATATTCTAGTTTCATAACAGAACAGCAGGGACCTGCCAAAGTTAAACCATTTGGCCAGGAGAGCCCTTTTATGCAGACTTTGCCCGATTTCGATACCCAAAATTTTTGCGATTTTCGCAGATTTTTTTTCAAAAGCCGATTCCAAGGCAACTAATAGAGCTTTGCGATCGCAATCACTTCCAGAATCTGCCCCACGAAGTCTACTTTCATAACAGAACAGCAGGGACCTGCCAAAGTTAAACCATTTGGCCAGGAGAGCCCTTTTATGAAGGCATGTGCTCGATATCGTCGCCAAACTTTTTTGTCGAATTTTACGCCCTCTCATTTTCAAAAGTCGATTCCACAGCGACTAATAGAGCTTTGCGATCGCAATCACTTCCAGAATGTGTAAAAGATATTCTAGTTTCATAACAGAACAGCAGGGACCTGCCAAAGTTAAACCATTTGGCCAGGAGAGCCCTTTTATGCAGACTTTGCCCGATTTCGATACCCAAAATTTTTGCGATTTTCGCAGATTTTTTTTCAAAAGCCGATTCCAAGGCAACTAATAGAGCTTTGCGATCGCAATCACTTCCAGAATCTGCCCCACGAAGTCTACTTTCATAACAGAACAGCAGGGACCTGCCAAAGTTAAACCATTTGGCCAGGAGAGCCCTTTTATGAAGGCATGTGCTCGATATCGTCGCCAAACTTTTTTGTCGAATTTTACGCCCTCTCATTTTCAAAAGTCGATTCCACAGCGACTAATAGAGCTTTGCGATCGCAATCACTTCCAGAATGTGTAAAAGATATTCTAGTTTCATAACAGAACAGCAGGGACCTGCCAAAGTTAAACCATTTGGCCAGGAGAGCCCTTTTATGCAGACTTTGCCCGATTTCGATACCCAAAATTTTTGCGATTTTCGCAGATTTTTTTTCAAAAGCCGATTCCAAGGCAACTAATAGAGCTTTGCGATCGCAATCACTTCCAGAATCTGCCCCACGAAGTCTACTTTCATAACAGAACAGCAGGGACCTGCCAAAGTTAAACCATTTGGCCAGGAGAGCCCTTTTATGAAGGCATGTGCTCGATATCGTCGCCAAACTTTTTTGTCGAATTTTACGCCCTCTCATTTTCAAAAGTCGATTCCACAGCGACTAATAGAGCTTTGCGATCGCAATCACTTCCAGAATGTGTAAAAGATATTCTAGTTTCATAACAGAACAGCAGGGACCTGCCAAAGTTAAACCATTTGGCCAGGAGAGCCCTTTTATGCAGACTTTGCCCGATTTCGATACCCAAAATTTTTGCGATTTTCGCAGATTTTTTTTCAAAAGCCGATTCCAAGGCAACTAATAGAGCTTTGCGATCGCAATCACTTCCAGAATCTGCCCCACGAAGTCTACTTTCATAACAGAACAGCAGGGACCTGCCAAAGTTAAACCATTTGGCCAGGAGAGCCCTTTTATGAAGGCATGTGCTCGATATCGTCGCCAAACTTTTTTGTCGAATTTTACGCCCTCTCATTTTCAAAAGTCGATTCCACAGCGACTAATAGAGCTTTGCGATCGCAATCACTTCCAGAATGTGTAAAAGATATTCTAGTTTCATAACAGAACAGCAGGGACCTGCCAAAGTTAAACCATTTGGCCAGGAGAGCCCTTTTATGCAGACTTTGCCCGATTTCGATACCCAAAATTTTTGCGATTTTCGCAGATTTTTTTTCAAAAGCCGATTCCAAGGCAACTAATAGAGCTTTGCGATCGCAATCACTTCCAGAATCTGCCCCACGAAGTCTACTTTCATAACAGAACAGCAGGGACCTGCCAAAGTTAAACCATTTGGCCAGGAGAGCCCTTTTATGAAGGCATGTGCTCGATATCGTCGCCAAACTTTTTTGTCGAATTTTACGCCCTCTCATTTTCAAAAGTCGATTCCACAGCGACTAATAGAGCTTTGCGATCGCAATCACTTCCAGAATGTGTAAAAGATATTCTAGTTTCATAACAGAACAGCAGGGACCTGCCAAAGTTAAACCATTTGGCCAGGAGAGCCCTTTTATGCAGACTTTGCCCGATTTCGATACCCAAAATTTTTGCGATTTTCGCAGATTTTTTTTCAAAAGCCGATTCCAAGGCAACTAATAGAGCTTTGCGATCGCAATCACTTCCAGAATCTGCCCCACGAAGTCTACTTTCATAACAGAACAGCAGGGACCTGCCAAAGTTAAACCATTTGGCCAGGAGAGCCCTTTTATGAAGGCATGTGCTCGATATCGTCGCCAAACTTTTTTGTCGAATTTTACGCCCTCTCATTTTCAAAAGTCGATTCCACAGCGACTAATAGAGCTTTGCGATCGCAATCACTTCCAGAATGTGTAAAAGATATTCTAGTTTCATAACAGAACAGCAGGGACCTGCCAAAGTTAAACCATTTGGCCAGGAGAGCCCTTTTATGCAGACTTTGCCCGATTTCGATACCCAAAATTTTTGCGATTTTCGCAGATTTTTTTTCAAAAGCCGATTCCAAGGCAACTAATAGAGCTTTGCGATCGCAATCACTTCCAGAATCTGCCCCACGAAGTCTACTTTCATAACAGAACAGCAGGGACCTGCCAAAGTTAAACCATTTGGCCAGGAGAGCCCTTTTATGAAGGCATGTGCTCGATATCGTCGCCAAACTTTTTTGTCGAATTTTACGCCCTCTCATTTTCAAAAGTCGATTCCACAGCGACTAATAGAGCTTTGCGATCGCAATCACTTCCAGAATGTGTAAAAGATATTCTAGTTTCATAACAGAACAGCAGGGACCTGCCAAAGTTAAACCATTTGGCCAGGAGAGCCCTTTTATGCAGACTTTGCCCGATTTCGATACCCAAAATTTTTGCGATTTTCGCAGATTTTTTTTCAAAAGCCGATTCCAAGGCAACTAATAGAGCTTTGCGATCGCAATCACTTCCAGAATCTGCCCCACGAAGTCTACTTTCATAACAGAACAGCAGGGACCTGCCAAAGTTAAACCATTTGGCCAGGAGAGCCCTTTTATGAAGGCATGTGCTCGATATCGTCGCCAAACTTTTTTGTCGAATTTTACGCCCTCTCATTTTCAAAAGTCGATTCCACAGCGACTAATAGAGCTTTGCGATCGCAATCACTTCCAGAATGTGTAAAAGATATTCTAGTTTCATAACAGAACAGCAGGGACCTGCCAAAGTTAAACCATTTGGCCAGGAGAGCCCTTTTATGCAGACTTTGCCCGATTTCGATACCCAAAATTTTTGCGATTTTCGCAGATTTTTTTTCAAAAGCCGATTCCAAGGCAACTAATAGAGCTTTGCGATCGCAATCACTTCCAGAATCTGCCCCACGAAGTCTACTTTCATAACAGAACAGCAGGGACCTGCCAAAGTTAAACCATTTGGCCAGGAGAGCCCTTTTATGAAGGCATGTGCTCGATATCGTCGCCAAACTTTTTTGTCGAATTTTACGCCCTCTCATTTTCAAAAGTCGATTCCACAGCGACTAATAGAGCTTTGCGATCGCAATCACTTCCAGAATGTGTAAAAGATATTCTAGTTTCATAACAGAACAGCAGGGACCTGCCAAAGTTAAACCATTTGGCCAGGAGAGCCCTTTTATGCAGACTTTGCCCGATTTCGATACCCAAAATTTTTGCGATTTTCGCAGATTTTTTTTCAAAAGCCGATTCCAAGGCAACTAATAGAGCTTTGCGATCGCAATCACTTCCAGAATCTGCCCCACGAAGTCTACTTTCATAACAGAACAGCAGGGACCTGCCAAAGTTAAACCATTTGGCCAGGAGAGCCCTTTTATGAAGGCATGTGCTCGATATCGTCGCCAAACTTTTTTGTCGAATTTTACGCCCTCTCATTTTCAAAAGTCGATTCCACAGCGACTAATAGAGCTTTGCGATCGCAATCACTTCCAGAATGTGTAAAAGATATTCTAGTTTCATAACAGAACAGCAGGGACCTGCCAAAGTTAAACCATTTGGCCAGGAGAGCCCTTTTATGCAGACTTTGCCCGATTTCGATACCCAAAATTTTTGCGATTTTCGCAGATTTTTTTTCAAAAGCCGATTCCAAGGCAACTAATAGAGCTTTGCGATCGCAATCACTTCCAGAATCTGCCCCACGAAGTCTACTTTCATAACAGAACAGCAGGGACCTGCCAAAGTTAAACCATTTGGCCAGGAGAGCCCTTTTATGAAGGCATGTGCTCGATATCGTCGCCAAACTTTTTTGTCGAATTTTACGCCCTCTCATTTTCAAAAGTCGATTCCACAGCGACTAATAGAGCTTTGCGATCGCAATCACTTCCAGAATGTGTAAAAGATATTCTAGTTTCATAACAGAACAGCAGGGACCTGCCAAAGTTAAACCATTTGGCCAGGAGAGCCCTTTTATGCAGACTTTGCCCGATTTCGATACCCAAAATTTTTGCGATTTTCGCAGATTTTTTTTCAAAAGCCGATTCCAAGGCAACTAATAGAGCTTTGCGATCGCAATCACTTCCAGAATCTGCCCCACGAAGTCTACTTTCATAACAGAACAGCAGGGACCTGCCAAAGTTAAACCATTTGGCCAGGAGAGCCCTTTTATGAAGGCATGTGCTCGATATCGTCGCCAAACTTTTTTGTCGAATTTTACGCCCTCTCATTTTCAAAAGTCGATTCCACAGCGACTAATAGAGCTTTGCGATCGCAATCACTTCCAGAATGTGTAAAAGATATTCTAGTTTCATAACAGAACAGCAGGGACCTGCCAAAGTTAAACCATTTGGCCAGGAGAGCCCTTTTATGCAGACTTTGCCCGATTTCGATACCCAAAATTTTTGCGATTTTCGCAGATTTTTTTTCAAAAGCCGATTCCAAGGCAACTAATAGAGCTTTGCGATCGCAATCACTTCCAGAATCTGCCCCACGAAGTCTACTTTCATAACAGAACAGCAGGGACCTGCCAAAGTTAAACCATTTGGCCAGGAGAGCCCTTTTATGAAGGCATGTGCTCGATATCGTCGCCAAACTTTTTTGTCGAATTTTACGCCCTCTCATTTTCAAAAGTCGATTCCACAGCGACTAATAGAGCTTTGCGATCGCAATCACTTCCAGAATGTGTAAAAGATATTCTAGTTTCATAACAGAACAGCAGGGACCTGCCAAAGTTAAACCATTTGGCCAGGAGAGCCCTTTTATGCAGACTTTGCCCGATTTCGATACCCAAAATTTTTGCGATTTTCGCAGATTTTTTTTCAAAAGCCGATTCCAAGGCAACTAATAGAGCTTTGCGATCGCAATCACTTCCAGAATCTGCCCCACGAAGTCTACTTTCATAACAGAACAGCAGGGACCTGCCAAAGTTAAACCATTTGGCCAGGAGAGCCCTTTTATGAAGGCATGTGCTCGATATCGTCGCCAAACTTTTTTGTCGAATTTTACGCCCTCTCATTTTCAAAAGTCGATTCCTCAGCGACTAATAGAGCTTTGCGATCGCAATCACTTCCAGAATGTGTAAAAGATATTCTAGTTTCATAACAGAACAGCAGGGACCTGCCAAAGTTAAACCATTTGGCCAGGAGAGCCCTTTTATGCAGACTTTGCCCGATTTCGATACCCAAAATTTTTGCGATTTTCGCAGATTTTTTTTCAAAAGCCGATTCCAAGGCAACTAATAGAGCTTTGCGATCGCAATCACTTCCAGAATCTGCCCCACGAAGTCTACTTTCATAACAGAACAGCAGGGACCTGCCAAAGTTAAACCATTTGGCCAGGAGAGCCCTTTTATGAAGGCATGTGCTCGATATCGTCGCCAAACTTTTTTGTCGAATTTTACGCCCTCTCATTTTCAAAAGTCGATTCCACAGCGACTAATAGAGCTTTGCGATCGCAATCACTTCCAGAATGTGTAAAAGATATTCTAGTTTCATAACAGAACAGCAGGGACCTGCCAAAGTTAAACCATTTGGCCAGGAGAGCCCTTTTATGCAGACTTTGCCCGATTTCGATACCCAAAATTTTTGCGATTTTCGCAGATTTTTTTTCAAAAGCCGATTCCAAGGCAACTAATAGAGCTTTGCGATCGCAATCACTTCCAGAATCTGCCCCACGAAGTCTACTTTCATAACAGAACAGCAGGGACCTGCCAAAGTTAAACCATTTGGCCAGGAGAGCCCTTTTATGAAGGCATGTGCTCGATATCGTCGCCAAACTTTTTTGTCGAATTTTACGCCCTCTCATTTTCAAAAGTCGATTCCACAGCGACTAATAGAGCTTTGCGATCGCAATCACTTCCAGAATGTGTAAAAGATATTCTAGTTTCATAACAGAACAGCAGGGACCTGCCAAAGTTAAACCATTTGGCCAGGAGAGCCCTTTTATGCAGACTTTGCCCGATTTCGATACCCAAAATTTTTGCGATTTTCGCAGATTTTTTTTCAAAAGCCGATTCCAAGGCAACTAATAGAGCTTTGCGATCGCAATCACTTCCAGAATCTGCCCCACGAAGTCTACTTTCATAACAGAACAGCAGGGACCTGCCAAAGTTAAACCATTTGGCCAGGAGAGCCCTTTTATGAAGGCATGTGCTCGATATCGTCGCCAAACTTTTTTGTCGAATTTTACGCCCTCTCATTTTCAAAAGTCGATTCCACAGCGACTAATAGAGCTTTGCGATCGCAATCACTTCCAGAATGTGTAAAAGATATTCTAGTTTCATAACAGAACAGCAGGGACCTGCCAAAGTTAAACCATTTGGCCAGGAGAGCCCTTTTATGCAGACTTTGCCCGATTTCGATACCCAAAATTTTTGCGATTTTCGCAGATTTTTTTTCAAAAGCCGATTCCAAGGCAACTAATAGAGCTTTGCGATCGCAATCACTTCCAGAATCTGCCCCACGAAGTCTACTTTCATAACAGAACAGCAGGGACCTGCCAAAGTTAAACCATTTGGCCAGGAGAGCCCTTTTATGAAGGCATGTGCTCGATATCGTCGCCAAACTTTTTTGTCGAATTTTACGCCCTCTCATTTTCAAAAGTCGATTCCACAGCGACTAATAGAGCTTTGCGATCGCAATCACTTCCAGAATGTGTAAAAGATATTCTAGTTTCATAACAGAACAGCAGGGACCTGCCAAAGTTAAACCATTTGGCCAGGAGAGCCCTTTTATGCAGACTTTGCCCGATTTCGATACCCAAAATTTTTGCGATTTTCGCAGATTTTTTTTCAAAAGCCGATTCCAAGGCAACTAATAGAGCTTTGCGATCGCAATCACTTCCAGAATCTGCCCCACGAAGTCTACTTTCATAACAGAACAGCAGGGACCTGCCAAAGTTAAACCATTTGGCCAGGAGAGCCCTTTTATGAAGGCATGTGCTCGATATCGTCGCCAAACTTTTTTGTCGAATTTTACGCCCTCTCATTTTCAAAAGTCGATTCCACAGCGACTAATAGAGCTTTGCGATCGCAATCACTTCCAGAATGTGTAAAAGATATTCTAGTTTCATAACAGAACAGCAGGGACCTGCCAAAGTTAAACCATTTGGCCAGGAGAGCCCTTTTATGCAGACTTTGCCCGATTTCGATACCCAAAATTTTTGCGATTTTCGCAGATTTTTTTTCAAAAGCCGATTCCAAGGCAACTAATAGAGCTTTGCGATCGCAATCACTTCCAGAATCTGCCCCACGAAGTCTACTTTCATAACAGAACAGCAGGGACCTGCCAAAGTTAAACCATTTGGCCAGGAGAGCCCTTTTATGAAGGCATGTGCTCGATATCGTCGCCAAACTTTTTTGTCGAATTTTACGCCCTCTCATTTTCAAAAGTCGATTCCACAGCGACTAATAGAGCTTTGCGATCGCAATCACTTCCAGAATGTGTAAAAGATATTCTAGTTTCATAACAGAACAGCAGGGACCTGCCAAAGTTAAACCATTTGGCCAGGAGAGCCCTTTTATGCAGACTTTGCCCGATTTCGATACCCAAAATTTTTGCGATTTTTCGCAGATTTTTTTTCAAAAGCCGATTCCAAGGCAACTAATAGAGCTTTGCGATCGCAATCACTTCCAGAATCTGCCCCACGAAGTCTACTTTCATAACAGAACAGCAGGGACCTGCCAAAGTTAAACCATTTGGCCAGGAGAGCCCTTTTATGAAGGCATGTGCTCGATATCGTCGCCAAACTTTTTTGTCGAATTTTACGCCCTCTCATTTTCAAAAGTCGATTCCACAGCGACTAATAGAGCTTTGCGATCGCAATCACTTCCAGAATGTGTAAAAGATATTCTAGTTTCATAACAGAACAGCAGGGACCTGCCAAAGTTAAACCATTTGGCCAGGAGAGCCCTTTTATGCAGACTTTGCCCGATTTCGATACCCAAAATTTTTGCGATTTTCGCAGATTTTTTTTCAAAAGCCGATTCCAAGGCAACTAATAGAGCTTTGCGATCGCAATCACTTCCAGAATCTGCCCCACGAAGTCTACTTTCATAACAGAACAGCAGGGACCTGCCAAAGTTAAACCATTTGGCCAGGAGAGCCCTTTTATGAAGGCATGTGCTCGATATCGTCGCCAAACTTTTTTGTCGAATTTTACGCCCTCTCATTTTCAAAAGTCGATTCCACAGCGACTAATAGAGCTTTGCGATCGCAATCACTTCCAGAATGTGTAAAAGATATTCTAGTTTCATAACAGAACAGCAGGGACCTGCCAAAGTTAAACCATTTGGCCAGGAGAGCCCTTTTATGCAGACTTTGCCCGATTTCGATACCCAAAATTTTTGCGATTTTCGCAGATTTTTTTTCAAAAGCCGATTCCAAGGCAACTAATAGAGCTTTGCGATCGCAATCACTTCCAGAATCTGCCCCACGAAGTCTACTTTCATAACAGAACAGCAGGGACCTGCCAAAGTTAAACCATTTGGCCAGGAGAGCCCTTTTATGAAGGCATGTGCTCGATATCGTCGCCAAACTTTTTTGTCGAATTTTACGCCCTCTCATTTTCAAAAGTCGATTCCACAGCGACTAATAGAGCTTTGCGATCGCAATCACTTCCAGAATGTGTAAAAGATATTCTAGTTTCATAACAGAACAGCAGGGACCTGCCAAAGTTAAACCATTTGGCCAGGAGAGCCCTTTTATGCAGACTTTGCCCGATTTCGATACCCAAAATTTTTGCGATTTTCGCAGATTTTTTTTCAAAAGCCGATTCCAAGGCAACTAATAGAGCTTTGCGATCGCAATCACTTCCAGAATCTGCCCCACGAAGTCTACTTTCATAACAGAACAGCAGGGACCTGCCAAAGTTAAACCATTTGGCCAGGAGAGCCCTTTTATGAAGGCATGTGCTCGATATCGTCGCCAAACTTTTTTGTCGAATTTTACGCCCTCTCATTTTCAAAAGTCGATTCCACAGCGACTAATAGAGCTTTGCGATCGCAATCACTTCCAGAATGTGTAAAAGATATTCTAGTTTCATAACAGAACAGCAGGGACCTGCCAAAGTTAAACCATTTGGCCAGGAGAGCCCTTTTATGCAGACTTTGCCCGATTTCGATACCCAAAATTTTTGCGATTTTCGCAGATTTTTTTTCAAAAGCCGATTCCAAGGCAACTAATAGAGCTTTGCGATCGCAATCACTTCCAGAATCTGCCCCACGAAGTCTACTTTCATAACAGAACAGCAGGGACCTGCCAAAGTTAAACCATTTGGCCAGGAGAGCCCTTTTATGAAGGCATGTGCTCGATATCGTCGCCAAACTTTTTTGTCGAATTTTACGCCCTCTCATTTTCAAAAGTCGATTCCACAGCGACTAATAGAGCTTTGCGATCGCAATCACTTCCAGAATGTGTAAAAGATATTCTAGTTTCATAACAGAACAGCAGGGACCTGCCAAAGTTAAACCATTTGGCCAGGAGAGCCCTTTTATGCAGACTTTGCCCGATTTCGATACCCAAAATTTTTGCGATTTTCGCAGATTTTTTTTCAAAAGCCGATTCCAAGGCAACTAATAGAGCTTTGCGATCGCAATCACTTCCAGAATCTGCCCCACGAAGTCTACTTTCATAACAGAACAGCAGGGACCTGCCAAAGTTAAACCATTTGGCCAGGAGAGCCCTTTTATGAAGGCATGTGCTCGATATCGTCGCCAAACTTTTTTGTCGAATTTTACGCCCTCTCATTTTCAAAAGTCGATTCCACAGCGACTAATAGAGCTTTGCGATCGCAATCACTTCCAGAATGTGTAAAAGATATTCTAGTTTCATAACAGAACAGCAGGGACCTGCCAAAGTTAAACCATTTGGCCAGGAGAGCCCTTTTATGCAGACTTTGCCCGATTTCGATACCCAAAATTTTTGCGATTTTCGCAGATTTTTTTTCAAAAGCCGATTCCAAGGCAACTAATAGAGCTTTGCGATCGCAATCACTTCCAGAATCTGCCCCACGAAGTCTACTTTCATAACAGAACAGCAGGGACCTGCCAAAGTTAAACCATTTGGCCAGGAGAGCCCTTTTATGAAGGCATGTGCTCGATATCGTCGCCAAACTTTTTTGTCGAATTTTACGCCCTCTCATTTTCAAAAGTCGATTCCACAGCGACTAATAGAGCTTTGCGATCGCAATCACTTCCAGAATGTGTAAAAGATATTCTAGTTTCATAACAGAACAGCAGGGACCTGCCAAAGTTAAACCATTTGGCCAGGAGAGCCCTTTTATGCAGACTTTGCCCGATTTCGATACCCAAAATTTTTGCGATTTTCGCAGATTTTTTTTCAAAAGCCGATTCCAAGGCAACTAATAGAGCTTTGCGATCGCAATCACTTCCAGAATCTGCCCCACGAAGTCTACTTTCATAACAGAACAGCAGGGACCTGCCAAAGTTAAACCATTTGGCCAGGAGAGCCCTTTTATGAAGGCATGTGCTCGATATCGTCGCCAAACTTTTTTGTCGAATTTTACGCCCTCTCATTTTCAAAAGTCGATTCCACAGCGACTAATAGAGCTTTGCGATCGCAATCACTTCCAGAATGTGTAAAAGATATTCTAGTTTCATAACAGAACAGCAGGGACCTGCCAAAGTTAAACCATTTGGCCAGGAGAGCCCTTTTATGCAGACTTTGCCCGATTTCGATACCCAAAATTTTTGCGATTTTCGCAGATTTTTTTTCAAAAGCCGATTCCAAGGCAACTAATAGAGCTTTGCGATCGCAATCACTTCCAGAATCTGCCCCACGAAGTCTACTTTCATAACAGAACAGCAGGGACCTGCCAAAGTTAAACCATTTGGCCAGGAGAGCCCTTTTATGAAGGCATGTGCTCGATATCGTCGCCAAACTTTTTTGTCGAATTTTACGCCCTCTCATTTTCAAAAGTCGATTCCACAGCGACTAATAGAGCTTTGCGATCGCAATCACTTCCAGAATGTGTAAAAGATATTCTAGTTTCATAACAGAACAGCAGGGACCTGCCAAAGTTAAACCATTTGGCCAGGAGAGCCCTTTTATGCAGACTTTGCCCGATTTCGATACCCAAAATTTTTGCGATTTTCGCAGATTTTTTTTCAAAAGCCGATTCCAAGGCAACTAATAGAGCTTTGCGATCGCAATCACTTCCAGAATCTGCCCCACGAAGTCTACTTTCATAACAGAACAGCAGGGACCTGCCAAAGTTAAACCATTTGGCCAGGAGAGCCCTTTTATGAAGGCATGTGCTCGATATCGTCGCCAAACTTTTTTGTCGAATTTTACGCCCTCTCATTTTCAAAAGTCGATTCCACAGCGACTAATAGAGCTTTGCGATCGCAATCACTTCCAGAATGTGTAAAAGATATTCTAGTTTCATAACAGAACAGCAGGGACCTGCCAAAGTTAAACCATTTGGCCAGGAGAGCCCTTTTATGCAGACTTTGCCCGATTTCGATACCCAAAATTTTTGCGATTTTCGCAGATTTTTTTTCAAAAGCCGATTCCAAGGCAACTAATAGAGCTTTGCGATCGCAATCACTTCCAGAATCTGCCCCACGAAGTCTACTTTCATAACAGAACAGCAGGGACCTGCCAAAGTTAAACCATTTGGCCAGGAGAGCCCTTTTATGAAGGCATGTGCTCGATATCGTCGCCAAACTTTTTTGTCGAATTTTACGCCCTCTCATTTTCAAAAGTCGATTCCACAGCGACTAATAGAGCTTTGCGATCGCAATCACTTCCAGAATGTGTAAAAGATATTCTAGTTTCATAACAGAACAGCAGGGACCTGCCAAAGTTAAACCATTTGGCCAGGAGAGCCCTTTTATGCAGACTTTGCCCGATTTCGATACCCAAAATTTTTGCGATTTTCGCAGATTTTTTTTCAAAAGCCGATTCCAAGGCAACTAATAGAGCTTTGCGATCGCAATCACTTCCAGAATCTGCCCCACGAAGTCTACTTTCATAACAGAACAGCAGGGACCTGCCAAAGTTAAACCATTTGGCCAGGAGAGCCCTTTTATGAAGGCATGTGCTCGATATCGTCGCCAAACTTTTTTGTCGAATTTTACGCCCTCTCATTTTCAAAAGTCGATTCCACAGCGACTAATAGAGCTTTGCGATCGCAATCACTTCCAGAATGTGTAAAAGATATTCTAGTTTCATAACAGAACAGCAGGGACCTGCCAAAGTTAAACCATTTGGCCAGGAGAGCCCTTTTATGCAGACTTTGCCCGATTTCGATACCCAAAATTTTTGCGATTTTCGCAGATTTTTTTTCAAAAGCCGATTCCAAGGCAACTAATAGAGCTTTGCGATCGCAATCACTTCCAGAATCTGCCCCACGAAGTCTACTTTCATAACAGAACAGCAGGGACCTGCCAAAGTTAAACCATTTGGCCAGGAGAGCCCTTTTATGAAGGCATGTGCTCGATATCGTCGCCAAACTTTTTTGTCGAATTTTACGCCCTCTCATTTTCAAAAGTCGATTCCACAGCGACTAATAGAGCTTTGCGATCGCAATCACTTCCAGAATGTGTAAAAGATATTCTAGTTTCATAACAGAACAGCAGGGACCTGCCAAAGTTAAACCATTTGGCCAGGAGAGCCCTTTTATGCAGACTTTGCCCGATTTCGATACCCAAAATTTTTGCGATTTTCGCAGATTTTTTTTCAAAAGCCGATTCCAAGGCAACTAATAGAGCTTTGCGATCGCAATCACTTCCAGAATCTGCCCCACGAAGTCTACTTTCATAACAGAACAGCAGGGACCTGCCAAAGTTAAACCATTTGGCCAGGAGAGCCCTTTTATGAAGGCATGTGCTCGATATCGTCGCCAAACTTTTTTGTCGAATTTTACGCCCTCTCATTTTCAAAAGTCGATTCCACAGCGACTAATAGAGCTTTGCGATCGCAATCACTTCCAGAATGTGTAAAAGATATTCTAGTTTCATAACAGAACAGCAGGGACCTGCCAAAGTTAAACCATTTGGCCAGGAGAGCCCTTTTATGCAGACTTTGCCCGATTTCGATACCCAAAATTTTTGCGATTTTCGCAGATTTTTTTTCAAAAGCCGATTCCAAGGCAACTAATAGAGCTTTGCGATCGCAATCACTTCCAGAATCTGCCCCACGAAGTCTACTTTCATAACAGAACAGCAGGGACCTGCCAAAGTTAAACCATTTGGCCAGGAGAGCCCTTTTATGAAGGCATGTGCTCGATATCGTCGCCAAACTTTTTTGTCGAATTTTACGCCCTCTCATTTTCAAAAGTCGATTCCACAGCGACTAATAGAGCTTTGCGATCGCAATCACTTCCAGAATGTGTAAAAGATATTCTAGTTTCATAACAGAACAGCAGGGACCTGCCAAAGTTAAACCATTTGGCCAGGAGAGCCCTTTTATGCAGACTTTGCCCGATTTCGATACCCAAAATTTTTGCGATTTTCGCAGATTTTTTTTCAAAAGCCGATTCCAAGGCAACTAATAGAGCTTTGCGATCGCAATCACTTCCAGAATCTGCCCCACGAAGTCTACTTTCATAACAGAACAGCAGGGACCTGCCAAAGTTAAACCATTTGGCCAGGAGAGCCCTTTTATGAAGGCATGTGCTCGATATCGTCGCCAAACTTTTTTGTCGAATTTTACGCCCTCTCATTTTCAAAAGTCGATTCCACAGCGACTAATAGAGCTTTGCGATCGCAATCACTTCCAGAATGTGTAAAAGATATTCTAGTTTCATAACAGAACAGCAGGGACCTGCCAAAGTTAAACCATTTGGCCAGGAGAGCCCTTTTATGCAGACTTTGCCCGATTTCGATACCCAAAATTTTTGCGATTTTCGCAGATTTTTTTTCAAAAGCCGATTCCAAGGCAACTAATAGAGCTTTGCGATCGCAATCACTTCCAGAATCTGCCCCACGAAGTCTACTTTCATAACAGAACAGCAGGGACCTGCCAAAGTTAAACCATTTGGCCAGGAGAGCCCTTTTATGAAGGCATGTGCTCGATATCGTCGCCAAACTTTTTTGTCGAATTTTACGCCCTCTCATTTTCAAAAGTCGATTCCACAGCGACTAATAGAGCTTTGCGATCGCAATCACTTCCAGAATGTGTAAAAGATATTCTAGTTTCATAACAGAACAGCAGGGACCTGCCAAAGTTAAACCATTTGGCCAGGAGAGCCCTTTTATGCAGACTTTGCCCGATTTCGATACCCAAAATTTTTGCGATTTTCGCAGATTTTTTTTCAAAAGCCGATTCCAAGGCAACTAATAGAGCTTTGCGATCGCAATCACTTCCAGAATCTGCCCCACGAAGTCTACTTTCATAACAGAACAGCAGGGACCTGCCAAAGTTAAACCATTTGGCCAGGAGAGCCCTTTTATGAAGGCATGTGCTCGATATCGTCGCCAAACTTTTTTGTCGAATTTTACGCCCTCTCATTTTCAAAAGTCGATTCCACAGCGACTAATAGAGCTTTGCGATCGCAATCACTTCCAGAATGTGTAAAAGATATTCTAGTTTCATAACAGAACAGCAGGGACCTGCCAAAGTTAAACCATTTGGCCAGGAGAGCCCTTTTATGCAGACTTTGCCCGATTTCGATACCCAAAATTTTTGCGATTTTCGCAGATTTTTTTTCAAAAGCCGATTCCAAGGCAACTAATAGAGCTTTGCGATCGCAATCACTTCCAGAATCTGCCCCACGAAGTCTACTTTCATAACAGAACAGCAGGGACCTGCCAAAGTTAAACCATTTGGCCAGGAGAGCCCTTTTATGAAGGCATGTGCTCGATATCGTCGCCAAACTTTTTTGTCGAATTTTACGCCCTCTCATTTTCAAAAGTCGATTCCACAGCGACTAATAGAGCTTTGCGATCGCAATCACTTCCAGAATGTGTAAAAGATATTCTAGTTTCATAACAGAACAGCAGGGACCTGCCAAAGTTAAACCATTTGGCCAGGAGAGCCCTTTTATGCAGACTTTGCCCGATTTCGATACCCAAAATTTTTGCGATTTTCGCAGATTTTTTTTCAAAAGCCGATTCCAAGGCAACTAATAGAGCTTTGCGATCGCAATCACTTCCAGAATCTGCCCCACGAAGTCTACTTTCATAACAGAACAGCAGGGACCTGCCAAAGTTAAACCATTTGGCCAGGAGAGCCCTTTTATGAAGGCATGTGCTCGATATCGTCGCCAAACTTTTTTGTCGAATTTTACGCCCTCTCATTTTCAAAAGTCGATTCCACAGCGACTAATAGAGCTTTGCGATCGCAATCACTTCCAGAATGTGTAAAAGATATTCTAGTTTCATAACAGAACAGCAGGGACCTGCCAAAGTTAAACCATTTGGCCAGGAGAGCCCTTTTATGCAGACTTTGCCCGATTTCGATACCCAAAATTTTTGCGATTTTCGCAGATTTTTTTTCAAAAGCCGATTCCAAGGCAACTAATAGAGCTTTGCGATCGCAATCACTTCCAGAATCTGCCCCACGAAGTCTACTTTCATAACAGAACAGCAGGGACCTGCCAAAGTTAAACCATTTGGCCAGGAGAGCCCTTTTATGAAGGCATGTGCTCGATATCGTCGCCAAACTTTTTTGTCGAATTTTACGCCCTCTCATTTTCAAAAGTCGATTCCACAGCGACTAATAGAGCTTTGCGATCGCAATCACTTCCAGAATGTGTAAAAGATATTCTAGTTTCATAACAGAACAGCAGGGACCTGCCAAAGTTAAACCATTTGGCCAGGAGAGCCCTTTTATGCAGACTTTGCCCGATTTCGATACCCAAAATTTTTGCGATTTTCGCAGATTTTTTTTCAAAAGCCGATTCCAAGGCAACTAATAGAGCTTTGCGATCGCAATCACTTCCAGAATCTGCCCCACGAAGTCTACTTTCATAACAGAACAGCAGGGACCTGCCAAAGTTAAACCATTTGGCCAGGAGAGCCCTTTTATGAAGGCATGTGCTCGATATCGTCGCCAAACTTTTTTGTCGAATTTTACGCCCTCTCATTTTCAAAAGTCGATTCCACAGCGACTAATAGAGCTTTGCGATCGCAATCACTTCCAGAATGTGTAAAAGATATTCTAGTTTCATAACAGAACAGCAGGGACCTGCCAAAGTTAAACCATTTGGCCAGGAGAGCCCTTTTATGCAGACTTTGCCCGATTTCGATACCCAAAATTTTTGCGATTTTCGCAGATTTTTTTTCAAAAGCCGATTCCAAGGCAACTAATAGAGCTTTGCGATCGCAATCACTTCCAGAATCTGCCCCACGAAGTCTACTTTCATAACAGAACAGCAGGGACCTGCCAAAGTTAAACCATTTGGCCAGGAGAGCCCTTTTATGAAGGCATGTGCTCGATATCGTCGCCAAACTTTTTTGTCGAATTTTACGCCCTCTCATTTTCAAAAGTCGATTCCACAGCGACTAATAGAGCTTTGCGATCGCAATCACTTCCAGAATGTGTAAAAGATATTCTAGTTTCATAACAGAACAGCAGGGACCTGCCAAAGTTAAACCATTTGGCCAGGAGAGCCCTTTTATGCAGACTTTGCCCGATTTCGATACCCAAAATTTTTGCGATTTTCGCAGATTTTTTTTCAAAAGCCGATTCCAAGGCAACTAATAGAGCTTTGCGATCGCAATCACTTCCAGAATCTGCCCCACGAAGTCTACTTTCATAACAGAACAGCAGGGACCTGCCAAAGTTAAACCATTTGGCCAGGAGAGCCCTTTTATGAAGGCATGTGCTCGATATCGTCGCCAAACTTTTTTGTCGAATTTTACGCCCTCTCATTTTCAAAAGTCGATTCCACAGCGACTAATAGAGCTTTGCGATCGCAATCACTTCCAGAATGTGTAAAAGATATTCTAGTTTCATAACAGAACAGCAGGGACCTGCCAAAGTTAAACCATTTGGCCAGGAGAGCCCTTTTATGCAGACTTTGCCCGATTTCGATACCCAAAATTTTTGCGATTTTCGCAGATTTTTTTTCAAAAGCCGATTCCAAGGCAACTAATAGAGCTTTGCGATCGCAATCACTTCCAGAATCTGCCCCACGAAGTCTACTTTCATAACAGAACAGCAGGGACCTGCCAAAGTTAAACCATTTGGCCAGGAGAGCCCTTTTATGAAGGCATGTGCTCGATATCGTCGCCAAACTTTTTTGTCGAATTTTACGCCCTCTCATTTTCAAAAGTCGATTCCACAGCGACTAATAGAGCTTTGCGATCGCAATCACTTCCAGAATGTGTAAAAGATATTCTAGTTTCATAACAGAACAGCAGGGACCTGCCAAAGTTAAACCATTTGGCCAGGAGAGCCCTTTTATGCAGACTTTGCCCGATTTCGATACCCAAAATTTTTGCGATTTTCGCAGATTTTTTTTCAAAAGCCGATTCCAAGGCAACTAATAGAGCTTTGCGATCGCAATCACTTCCAGAATCTGCCCCACGAAGTCTACTTTCATAACAGAACAGCAGGGACCTGCCAAAGTTAAACCATTTGGCCAGGAGAGCCCTTTTATGAAGGCATGTGCTCGATATCGTCGCCAAACTTTTTTGTCGAATTTTACGCCCTCTCATTTTCAAAAGTCGATTCCACAGCGACTAATAGAGCTTTGCGATCGCAATCACTTCCAGAATGTGTAAGAGATATTCTAGTTTCATAACAGAACAGCAGGGACCTGCCAAAGTTAAACCATTTGGCCAGGAGAGCCCTTTTATGCAGACTTTGCCCGATTTCGATACCCAAAATTTTTGCGATTTTCGCAGATTTTTTTTCAAAAGCCGATTCCAAGGCAACTAATAGAGCTTTGCGATCGCAATCACTTCCAGAATCTGCCCCACGAAGTCTACTTTCATAACAGAACAGCAGGGACCTGCCAAAGTTAAACCATTTGGCCAGGAGAGCCCTTTTATGAAGGCATGTGCTCGATATCGTCGCCAAACTTTTTTGTCGAATTTTACGCCCTCTCATTTTCAAAAGTCGATTCCACAGCGACTAATAGAGCTTTGCGATCGCAATCACTTCCAGAATGTGTAAAAGATATTCTAGTTTCATAACAGAACAGCAGGGACCTGCCAAAGTTAAACCATTTGGCCAGGAGAGCCCTTTTATGCAGACTTTGCCCGATTTCGATACCCAAAATTTTTGCGATTTTCGCAGATTTTTTTTCAAAAGCCGATTCCAAGGCAACTAATAGAGCTTTGCGATCGCAATCACTTCCAGAATCTGCCCCACGAAGTCTACTTTCATAACAGAACAGCAGGGACCTGCCAAAGTTAAACCATTTGGCCAGGAGAGCCCTTTTATGAAGGCATGTGCTCGATATCGTCGCCAAACTTTTTTGTCGAATTTTACGCCCTCTCATTTTCAAAAGTCGATTCCACAGCGACTAATAGAGCTTTGCGATCGCAATCACTTCCAGAATGTGTAAAAGATATTCTAGTTTCATAACAGAACAGCAGGGACCTGCCAAAGTTAAACCATTTGGCCAGGAGAGCCCTTTTATGCAGACTTTGCCCGATTTCGATACCCAAAATTTTTGCGATTTTCGCAGATTTTTTTTCAAAAGCCGATTCCAAGGCAACTAATAGAGCTTTGCGATCGCAATCACTTCCAGAATCTGCCCCACGAAGTCTACTTTCATAACAGAACAGCAGGGACCTGCCAAAGTTAAACCATTTGGCCAGGAGAGCCCTTTTATGAAGGCATGTGCTCGATATCGTCGCCAAACTTTTTTGTCGAATTTTACGCCCTCTCATTTTCAAAAGTCGATTCCACAGCGACTAATAGAGCTTTGCGATCGCAATCACTTCCAGAATGTGTAAAAGATATTCTAGTTTCATAACAGAACAGCAGGGACCTGCCAAAGTTAAACCATTTGGCCAGGAGAGCCCTTTTATGCAGACTTTGCCCGATTTCGATACCCAAAATTTTTGCGATTTTCGCAGATTTTTTTTCAAAAGCCGATTCCAAGGCAACTAATAGAGCTTTGCGATCGCAATCACTTCCAGAATCTGCCCCACGAAGTCTACTTTCATAACAGAACAGCAGGGACCTGCCAAAGTTAAACCATTTGGCCAGGAGAGCCCTTTTATGAAGGCATGTGCTCGATATCGTCGCCAAACTTTTTTGTCGAATTTTACGCCCTCTCATTTTCAAAAGTCGATTCCACAGCGACTAATAGAGCTTTGCGATCGCAATCACTTCCAGAATGTGTAAAAGATATTCTAGTTTCATAACAGAACAGCAGGGACCTGCCAAAGTTAAACCATTTGGCCAGGAGAGCCCTTTTATGCAGACTTTGCCCGATTTCGATACCCAAAATTTTTGCGATTTTCGCAGATTTTTTTTCAAAAGCCGATTCCAAGGCAACTAATAGAGCTTTGCGATCGCAATCACTTCCAGAATCTGCCCCACGAAGTCTACTTTCATAACAGAACAGCAGGGACCTGCCAAAGTTAAACCATTTGGCCAGGAGAGCCCTTTTATGAAGGCATGTGCTCGATATCGTCGCCAAACTTTTTTGTCGAATTTTACGCCCTCTCATTTTCAAAAGTCGATTCCACAGCGACTAATAGAGCTTTGCGATCGCAATCACTTCCAGAATGTGTAAAAGATATTCTAGTTTCATAACAGAACAGCAGGGACCTGCCAAAGTTAAACCATTTGGCCAGGAGAGCCCTTTTATGCAGACTTTGCCCGATTTCGATACCCAAAATTTTTGCGATTTTCGCAGATTTTTTTTCAAAAGCCGATTCCAAGGCAACTAATAGAGCTTTGCGATCGCAATCACTTCCAGAATCTGCCCCACGAAGTCTACTTTCATAACAGAACAGCAGGGACCTGCCAAAGTTAAACCATTTGGCCAGGAGAGCCCTTTTATGAAGGCATGTGCTCGATATCGTCGCCAAACTTTTTTGTCGAATTTTACGCCCTCTCATTTTCAAAAGTCGATTCCACAGCGACTAATAGAGCTTTGCGATCGCAATCACTTCCAGAATGTGTAAAAGATATTCTAGTTTCATAACAGAACAGCAGGGACCTGCCAAAGTTAAACCATTTGGCCAGGAGAGCCCTTTTATGCAGACTTTGCCCGATTTCGATACCCAAAATTTTTGCGATTTTCGCAGATTTTTTTTCAAAAGCCGATTCCAAGGCAACTAATAGAGCTTTGCGATCGCAATCACTTCCAGAATCTGCCCCACGAAGTCTACTTTCATAACAGAACAGCAGGGACCTGCCAAAGTTAAACCATTTGGCCAGGAGAGCCCTTTTATGAAGGCATGTGCTCGATATCGTCGCCAAACTTTTTTGTCGAATTTTACGCCCTCTCATTTTCAAAAGTCGATTCCACAGCGACTAATAGAGCTTTGCGATCGCAATCACTTCCAGAATGTGTAAAAGATATTCTAGTTTCATAACAGAACAGCAGGGACCTGCCAAAGTTAAACCATTTGGCCAGGAGAGCCCTTTTATGCAGACTTTGCCCGATTTCGATACCCAAAATTTTTGCGATTTTCGCAGATTTTTTTTCAAAAGCCGATTCCAAGGCAACTAATAGAGCTTTGCGATCGCAATCACTTCCAGAATCTGCCCCACGAAGTCTACTTTCATAACAGAACAGCAGGGACCTGCCAAAGTTAAACCATTTGGCCAGGAGAGCCCTTTTATGAAGGCATGTGCTCGATATCGTCGCCAAACTTTTTTGTCGAATTTTACGCCCTCTCATTTTCAAAAGTCGATTCCACAGCGACTAATAGAGCTTTGCGATCGCAATCACTTCCAGAATGTGTAAAAGATATTCTAGTTTCATAACAGAACAGCAGGGACCTGCCAAAGTTAAACCATTTGGCCAGGAGAGCCCTTTTATGCAGACTTTGCCCGATTTCGATACCCAAAATTTTTGCGATTTTCGCAGATTTTTTTTCAAAAGCCGATTCCAAGGCAACTAATAGAGCTTTGCGATCGCAATCACTTCCAGAATCTGCCCCACGAAGTCTACTTTCATAACAGAACAGCAGGGACCTGCCAAAGTTAAACCATTTGGCCAGGAGAGCCCTTTTATGAAGGCATGTGCTCGATATCGTCGCCAAACTTTTTTGTCGAATTTTACGCCCTCTCATTTTCAAAAGTCGATTCCACAGCGACTAATAGAGCTTTGCGATCGCAATCACTTCCAGAATGTGTAAAAGATATTCTAGTTTCATAACAGAACAGCAGGGACCTGCCAAAGTTAAACCATTTGGCCAGGAGAGCCCTTTTATGCAGACTTTGCCCGATTTCGATACCCAAAATTTTTGCGATTTTCGCAGATTTTTTTTCAAAAGCCGATTCCAAGGCAACTAATAGAGCTTTGCGATCGCAATCACTTCCAGAATCTGCCCCACGAAGTCTACTTTCATAACAGAACAGCAGGGACCTGCCAAAGTTAAACCATTTGGCCAGGAGAGCCCTTTTATGAAGGCATGTGCTCGATATCGTCGCCAAACTTTTTTGTCGAATTTTACGCCCTCTCATTTTCAAAAGTCGATTCCACAGCGACTAATAGAGCTTTGCGATCGCAATCACTTCCAGAATGTGTAAAAGATATTCTAGTTTCATAACAGAACAGCAGGGACCTGCCAAAGTTAAACCATTTGGCCAGGAGAGCCCTTTTATGCAGACTTTGCCCGATTTCGATACCCAAAATTTTTGCGATTTTCGCAGATTTTTTTTCAAAAGCCGATTCCAAGGCAACTAATAGAGCTTTGCGATCGCAATCACTTCCAGAATCTGCCCCACGAAGTCTACTTTCATAACAGAACAGCAGGGACCTGCCAAAGTTAAACCATTTGGCCAGGAGAGCCCTTTTATGAAGGCATGTGCTCGATATCGTCGCCAAACTTTTTTGTCGAATTTTACGCCCTCTCATTTTCAAAAGTCGATTCCACAGCGACTAATAGAGCTTTGCGATCGCAATCACTTCCAGAATGTGTAAAAGATATTCTAGTTTCATAACAGAACAGCAGGGACCTGCCAAAGTTAAACCATTTGGCCAGGAGAGCCCTTTTATGCAGACTTTGCCCGATTTCGATACCCAAAATTTTTGCGATTTTCGCAGATTTTTTTTCAAAAGCCGATTCCAAGGCAACTAATAGAGCTTTGCGATCGCAATCACTTCCAGAATCTGCCCCACGAAGTCTACTTTCATAACAGAACAGCAGGGACCTGCCAAAGTTAAACCATTTGGCCAGGAGAGCCCTTTTATGAAGGCATGTGCTCGATATCGTCGCCAAACTTTTTTGTCGAATTTTACGCCCTCTCATTTTCAAAAGTCGATTCCACAGCGACTAATAGAGCTTTGCGATCGCAATCACTTCCAGAATGTGTAAAAGATATTCTAGTTTCATAACAGAACAGCAGGGACCTGCCAAAGTTAAACCATTTGGCCAGGAGAGCCCTTTTATGCAGACTTTGCCCGATTTCGATACCCAAAATTTTTGCGATTTTCGCAGATTTTTTTTCAAAAGCCGATTCCAAGGCAACTAATAGAGCTTTGCGATCGCAATCACTTCCAGAATCTGCCCCACGAAGTCTACTTTCATAACAGAACAGCAGGGACCTGCCAAAGTTAAACCATTTGGCCAGGAGAGCCCTTTTATGAAGGCATGTGCTCGATATCGTCGCCAAACTTTTTTGTCGAATTTTACGCCCTCTCATTTTCAAAAGTCGATTCCACAGCGACTAATAGAGCTTTGCGATCGCAATCACTTCCAGAATGTGTAAAAGATATTCTAGTTTCATAACAGAACAGCAGGGACCTGCCAAAGTTAAACCATTTGGCCAGGAGAGCCCTTTTATGCAGACTTTGCCCGATTTCGATACCCAAAATTTTTGCGATTTTCGCAGATTTTTTTTCAAAAGCCGATTCCAAGGCAACTAATAGAGCTTTGCGATCGCAATCACTTCCAGAATCTGCCCCACGAAGTCTACTTTCATAACAGAACAGCAGGGACCTGCCAAAGTTAAACCATTTGGCCAGGAGAGCCCTTTTATGAAGGCATGTGCTCGATATCGTCGCCAAACTTTTTTGTCGAATTTTACGCCCTCTCATTTTCAAAAGTCGATTCCACAGCGACTAATAGAGCTTTGCGATCGCAATCACTTCCAGAATGTGTAAAAGATATTCTAGTTTCATAACAGAACAGCAGGGACCTGCCAAAGTTAAACCATTTGGCCAGGAGAGCCCTTTTATGCAGACTTTGCCCGATTTCGATACCCAAAATTTTTGCGATTTTCGCAGATTTTTTTTCAAAAGCCGATTCCAAGGCAACTAATAGAGCTTTGCGATCGCAATCACTTCCAGAATCTGCCCCACGAAGTCTACTTTCATAACAGAACAGCAGGGACCTGCCAAAGTTAAACCATTTGGCCAGGAGAGCCCTTTTATGAAGGCATGTGCTCGATATCGTCGCCAAACTTTTTTGTCGAATTTTACGCCCTCTCATTTTCAAAAGTCGATTCCACAGCGACTAATAGAGCTTTGCGATCGCAATCACTTCCAGAATGTGTAAAAGATATTCTAGTTTCATAACAGAACAGCAGGGACCTGCCAAAGTTAAACCATTTGGCCAGGAGAGCCCTTTTATGCAGACTTTGCCCGATTTCGATACCCAAAATTTTTGCGATTTTCGCAGATTTTTTTTCAAAAGCCGATTCCAAGGCAACTAATAGAGCTTTGCGATCGCAATCACTTCCAGAATCTGCCCCACGAAGTCTACTTTCATAACAGAACAGCAGGGACCTGCCAAAGTTAAACCATTTGGCCAGGAGAGCCCTTTTATGAAGGCATGTGCTCGATATCGTCGCCAAACTTTTTTGTCGAATTTTACGCCCTCTCATTTTCAAAAGTCGATTCCACAGCGACTAATAGAGCTTTGCGATCGCAATCACTTCCAGAATGTGTAAAAGATATTCTAGTTTCATAACAGAACAGCAGGGACCTGCCAAAGTTAAACCATTTGGCCAGGAGAGCCCTTTTATGCAGACTTTGCCCGATTTCGATACCCAAAATTTTTGCGATTTTCGCAGATTTTTTTTCAAAAGCCGATTCCAAGGCAACTAATAGAGCTTTGCGATCGCAATCACTTCCAGAATCTGCCCCACGAAGTCTACTTTCATAACAGAACAGCAGGGACCTGCCAAAGTTAAACCATTTGGCCAGGAGAGCCCTTTTATGAAGGCATGTGCTCGATATCGTCGCCAAACTTTTTTGTCGAATTTTACGCCCTCTCATTTTCAAAAGTCGATTCCACAGCGACTAATAGAGCTTTGCGATCGCAATCACTTCCAGAATGTGTAAAAGATATTCTAGTTTCATAACAGAACAGCAGGGACCTGCCAAAGTTAAACCATTTGGCCAGGAGAGCCCTTTTATGCAGACTTTGCCCGATTTCGATACCCAAAATTTTTGCGATTTTCGCAGATTTTTTTTCAAAAGCCGATTCCAAGGCAACTAATAGAGCTTTGCGATCGCAATCACTTCCAGAATCTGCCCCACGAAGTCTACTTTCATAACAGAACAGCAGGGACCTGCCAAAGTTAAACCATTTGGCCAGGAGAGCCCTTTTATGAAGGCATGTGCTCGATATCGTCGCCAAACTTTTTTGTCGAATTTTACGCCCTCTCATTTTCAAAAGTCGATTCCACAGCGACTAATAGAGCTTTGCGATCGCAATCACTTCCAGAATGTGTAAAAGATATTCTAGTTTCATAACAGAACAGCAGGGACCTGCCAAAGTTAAACCATTTGGCCAGGAGAGCCCTTTTATGCAGACTTTGCCCGATTTCGATACCCAAAATTTTTGCGATTTTCGCAGATTTTTTTTCAAAAGCCGATTCCAAGGCAACTAATAGAGCTTTGCGATCGCAATCACTTCCAGAATCTGCCCCACGAAGTCTACTTTCATAACAGAACAGCAGGGACCTGCCAAAGTTAAACCATTTGGCCAGGAGAGCCCTTTTATGAAGGCATGTGCTCGATATCGTCGCCAAACTTTTTTGTCGAATTTTACGCCCTCTCATTTTCAAAAGTCGATTCCACAGCGACTAATAGAGCTTTGCGATCGCAATCACTTCCAGAATGTGTAAAAGATATTCTAGTTTCATAACAGAACAGCAGGGACCTGCCAAAGTTAAACCATTTGGCCAGGAGAGCCCTTTTATGCAGACTTTGCCCGATTTCGATACCCAAAATTTTTGCGATTTTCGCAGATTTTTTTTCAAAAGCCGATTCCAAGGCAACTAATAGAGCTTTGCGATCGCAATCACTTCCAGAATCTGCCCCACGAAGTCTACTTTCATAACAGAACAGCAGGGACCTGCCAAAGTTAAACCATTTGGCCAGGAGAGCCCTTTTATGAAGGCATGTGCTCGATATCGTCGCCAAACTTTTTTGTCGAATTTTACGCCCTCTCATTTTCAAAAGTCGATTCCACAGCGACTAATAGAGCTTTGCGATCGCAATCACTTCCAGAATGTGTAAAAGATATTCTAGTTTCATAACAGAACAGCAGGGACCTGCCAAAGTTAAACCATTTGGCCAGGAGAGCCCTTTTATGCAGACTTTGCCCGATTTCGATACCCAAAATTTTTGCGATTTTCGCAGATTTTTTTTCAAAAGCCGATTCCAAGGCAACTAATAGAGCTTTGCGATCGCAATCACTTCCAGAATCTGCCCCACGAAGTCTACTTTCATAACAGAACAGCAGGGACCTGCCAAAGTTAAACCATTTGGCCAGGAGAGCCCTTTTATGAAGGCATGTGCTCGATATCGTCGCCAAACTTTTTTGTCGAATTTTACGCCCTCTCATTTTCAAAAGTCGATTCCACAGCGACTAATAGAGCTTTGCGATCGCAATCACTTCCAGAATGTGTAAAAGATATTCTAGTTTCATAACAGAACAGCAGGGACCTGCCAAAGTTAAACCATTTGGCCAGGAGAGCCCTTTTATGCAGACTTTGCCCGATTTCGATACCCAAAATTTTTGCGATTTTCGCAGATTTTTTTTCAAAAGCCGATTCCAAGGCAACTAATAGAGCTTTGCGATCGCAATCACTTCCAGAATCTGCCCCACGAAGTCTACTTTCATAACAGAACAGCAGGGACCTGCCAAAGTTAAACCATTTGGCCAGGAGAGCCCTTTTATGAAGGCATGTGCTCGATATCGTCGCCAAACTTTTTTGTCGAATTTTACGCCCTCTCATTTTCAAAAGTCGATTCCACAGCGACTAATAGAGCTTTGCGATCGCAATCACTTCCAGAATGTGTAAAAGATATTCTAGTTTCATAACAGAACAGCAGGGACCTGCCAAAGTTAAACCATTTGGCCAGGAGAGCCCTTTTATGCAGACTTTGCCCGATTTCGATACCCAAAATTTTTGCGATTTTCGCAGATTTTTTTTCAAAAGCCGATTCCAAGGCAACTAATAGAGCTTTGCGATCGCAATCACTTCCAGAATCTGCCCCACGAAGTCTACTTTCATAACAGAACAGCAGGGACCTGCCAAAGTTAAACCATTTGGCCAGGAGAGCCCTTTTATGAAGGCATGTGCTCGATATCGTCGCCAAACTTTTTTGTCGAATTTTACGCCCTCTCATTTTCAAAAGTCGATTCCACAGCGACTAATAGAGCTTTGCGATCGCAATCACTTCCAGAATGTGTAAAAGATATTCTAGTTTCATAACAGAACAGCAGGGACCTGCCAAAGTTAAACCATTTGGCCAGGAGAGCCCTTTTATGCAGACTTTGCCCGATTTCGATACCCAAAATTTTTGCGATTTTCGCAGATTTTTTTTCAAAAGCCGATTCCAAGGCAACTAATAGAGCTTTGCGATCGCAATCACTTCCAGAATCTGCCCCACGAAGTCTACTTTCATAACAGAACAGCAGGGACCTGCCAAAGTTAAACCATTTGGCCAGGAGAGCCCTTTTATGAAGGCATGTGCTCGATATCGTCGCCAAACTTTTTTGTCGAATTTTACGCCCTCTCATTTTCAAAAGTCGATTCCACAGCGACTAATAGAGCTTTGCGATCGCAATCACTTCCAGAATGTGTAAAAGATATTCTAGTTTCATAACAGAACAGCAGGGACCTGCCAAAGTTAAACCATTTGGCCAGGAGAGCCCTTTTATGCAGACTTTGCCCGATTTCGATACCCAAAATTTTTGCGATTTTCGCAGATTTTTTTTCAAAAGCCGATTCCAAGGCAACTAATAGAGCTTTGCGATCGCAATCACTTCCAGAATCTGCCCCACGAAGTCTACTTTCATAACAGAACAGCAGGGACCTGCCAAAGTTAAACCATTTGGCCAGGAGAGCCCTTTTATGAAGGCATGTGCTCGATATCGTCGCCAAACTTTTTTGTCGAATTTTACGCCCTCTCATTTTCAAAAGTCGATTCCACAGCGACTAATAGAGCTTTGCGATCGCAATCACTTCCAGAATGTGTAAAAGATATTCTAGTTTCATAACAGAACAGCAGGGACCTGCCAAAGTTAAACCATTTGGCCAGGAGAGCCCTTTTATGCAGACTTTGCCCGATTTCGATACCCAAAATTTTTGCGATTTTCGCAGATTTTTTTTCAAAAGCCGATTCCAAGGCAACTAATAGAGCTTTGCGATCGCAATCACTTCCAGAATCTGCCCCACGAAGTCTACTTTCATAACAGAACAGCAGGGACCTGCCAAAGTTAAACCATTTGGCCAGGAGAGCCCTTTTATGAAGGCATGTGCTCGATATCGTCGCCAAACTTTTTTGTCGAATTTTACGCCCTCTCATTTTCAAAAGTCGATTCCACAGCGACTAATAGAGCTTTGCGATCGCAATCACTTCCAGAATGTGTAAAAGATATTCTAGTTTCATAACAGAACAGCAGGGACCTGCCAAAGTTAAACCATTTGGCCAGGAGAGCCCTTTTATGCAGACTTTGCCCGATTTCGATACCCAAAATTTTTGCGATTTTCGCAGATTTTTTTTCAAAAGCCGATTCCAAGGCAACTAATAGAGCTTTGCGATCGCAATCACTTCCAGAATCTGCCCCACGAAGTCTACTTTCATAACAGAACAGCAGGGACCTGCCAAAGTTAAACCATTTGGCCAGGAGAGCCCTTTTATGAAGGCATGTGCTCGATATCGTCGCCAAACTTTTTTGTCGAATTTTACGCCCTCTCATTTTCAAAAGTCGATTCCACAGCGACTAATAGAGCTTTGCGATCGCAATCACTTCCAGAATGTGTAAAAGATATTCTAGTTTCATAACAGAACAGCAGGGACCTGCCAAAGTTAAACCATTTGGCCAGGAGAGCCCTTTTATGCAGACTTTGCCCGATTTCGATACCCAAAATTTTTGCGATTTTCGCAGATTTTTTTTCAAAAGCCGATTCCAAGGCAACTAATAGAGCTTTGCGATCGCAATCACTTCCAGAATCTGCCCCACGAAGTCTACTTTCATAACAGAACAGCAGGGACCTGCCAAAGTTAAACCATTTGGCCAGGAGAGCCCTTTTATGAAGGCATGTGCTCGATATCGTCGCCAAACTTTTTTGTCGAATTTTACGCCCTCTCATTTTCAAAAGTCGATTCCACAGCGACTAATAGAGCTTTGCGATCGCAATCACTTCCAGAATGTGTAAAAGATATTCTAGTTTCATAACAGAACAGCAGGGACCTGCCAAAGTTAAACCATTTGGCCAGGAGAGCCCTTTTATGCAGACTTTGCCCGATTTCGATACCCAAAATTTTTGCGATTTTCGCAGATTTTTTTTCAAAAGCCGATTCCAAGGCAACTAATAGAGCTTTGCGATCGCAATCACTTCCAGAATCTGCCCCACGAAGTCTACTTTCATAACAGAACAGCAGGGACCTGCCAAAGTTAAACCATTTGGCCAGGAGAGCCCTTTTATGAAGGCATGTGCTCGATATCGTCGCCAAACTTTTTTGTCGAATTTTACGCCCTCTCATTTTCAAAAGTCGATTCCACAGCGACTAATAGAGCTTTGCGATCGCAATCACTTCCAGAATGTGTAAAAGATATTCTAGTTTCATAACAGAACAGCAGGGACCTGCCAAAGTTAAACCATTTGGCCAGGAGAGCCCTTTTATGCAGACTTTGCCCGATTTCGATACCCAAAATTTTTGCGATTTTCGCAGATTTTTTTTCAAAAGCCGATTCCAAGGCAACTAATAGAGCTTTGCGATCGCAATCACTTCCAGAATCTGCCCCACGAAGTCTACTTTCATAACAGAACAGCAGGGACCTGCCAAAGTTAAACCATTTGGCCAGGAGAGCCCTTTTATGAAGGCATGTGCTCGATATCGTCGCCAAACTTTTTTGTCGAATTTTACGCCCTCTCATTTTCAAAAGTCGATTCCACAGCGACTAATAGAGCTTTGCGATCGCAATCACTTCCAGAATGTGTAAAAGATATTCTAGTTTCATAACAGAACAGCAGGGACCTGCCAAAGTTAAACCATTTGGCCAGGAGAGCCCTTTTATGCAGACTTTGCCCGATTTCGATACCCAAAATTTTTGCGATTTTCGCAGATTTTTTTTCAAAAGCCGATTCCAAGGCAACTAATAGAGCTTTGCGATCGCAATCACTTCCAGAATCTGCCCCACGAAGTCTACTTTCATAACAGAACAGCAGGGACCTGCCAAAGTTAAACCATTTGGCCAGGAGAGCCCTTTTATGAAGGCATGTGCTCGATATCGTCGCCAAACTTTTTTGTCGAATTTTACGCCCTCTCATTTTCAAAAGTCGATTCCACAGCGACTAATAGAGCTTTGCGATCGCAATCACTTCCAGAATGTGTAAAAGATATTCTAGTTTCATAACAGAACAGCAGGGACCTGCCAAAGTTAAACCATTTGGCCAGGAGAGCCCTTTTATGCAGACTTTGCCCGATTTCGATACCCAAAATTTTTGCGATTTTCGCAGATTTTTTTTCAAAAGCCGATTCCAAGGCAACTAATAGAGCTTTGCGATCGCAATCACTTCCAGAATCTGCCCCACGAAGTCTACTTTCATAACAGAACAGCAGGGACCTGCCAAAGTTAAACCATTTGGCCAGGAGAGCCCTTTTATGAAGGCATGTGCTCGATATCGTCGCCAAACTTTTTTGTCGAATTTTACGCCCTCTCATTTTCAAAAGTCGATTCCACAGCGACTAATAGAGCTTTGCGATCGCAATCACTTCCAGAATGTGTAAAAGATATTCTAGTTTCATAACAGAACAGCAGGGACCTGCCAAAGTTAAACCATTTGGCCAGGAGAGCCCTTTTATGCAGACTTTGCCCGATTTCGATACCCAAAATTTTTGCGATTTTCGCAGATTTTTTTTCAAAAGCCGATTCCAAGGCAACTAATAGAGCTTTGCGATCGCAATCACTTCCAGAATCTGCCCCACGAAGTCTACTTTCATAACAGAACAGCAGGGACCTGCCAAAGTTAAACCATTTGGCCAGGAGAGCCCTTTTATGAAGGCATGTGCTCGATATCGTCGCCAAACTTTTTTGTCGAATTTTACGCCCTCTCATTTTCAAAAGTCGATTCCACAGCGACTAATAGAGCTTTGCGATCGCAATCACTTCCAGAATGTGTAAAAGATATTCTAGTTTCATAACAGAACAGCAGGGACCTGCCAAAGTTAAACCATTTGGCCAGGAGAGCCCTTTTATGCAGACTTTGCCCGATTTCGATACCCAAAATTTTTGCGATTTTCGCAGATTTTTTTTCAAAAGCCGATTCCAAGGCAACTAATAGAGCTTTGCGATCGCAATCACTTCCAGAATCTGCCCCACGAAGTCTACTTTCATAACAGAACAGCAGGGACCTGCCAAAGTTAAACCATTTGCAGGAGAGCCCTTTTATGAAGGCATGTGCTCGATATCGTCGCCAAACTTTTTTGTCGAATTTTACGCCCTCTCATTTTCAAAAGTCGATTCCACAGCGAC
>CAWVNO010002905.1:40052-61052 GCA_963930645.1 Salticus scenicus | reverse complement strand
AATAGTAACCCCCATTTTTTATAATTTATTTGAATTCTTTGGATCAAATCATCACGGAAAATGGTATAGTTTATATATTTCGCTCAATTTTTCATAGAGTTATAAGCTGTCAAAGTTTGGGGGTGCTAATGTTAAATGAATGTGACAAACATTAAATCATATCTTCCGAAATAATTATGATATTTAAATTCTGTTTTTTTTATTCGTTAGAATGAAGTATCCCAAACATATTCCATGCAAATTTTTGCTAAAAAAACATTTTTTGAATTATGAAAATTATTAATAAATTCATATTTGAAAAAATTATGAATTATGACCTATGTTAATTTTTGCACGAATAGAACGGGCATCATCAAAAACTTGGGTTTCCAAATTTACAGCTCGTTCCTAACATTATTTTTTGAGTTACAGTGATATTTCACTTTTTATTCCTGTTAGGGGGCCGTCTCTTGTTATAATCTGTATCCTCTATAAGTAAATGCTTGTATATAATTTGACGGAAAACTATTTTAATTTACCTTTATGTCATTTTTATTGTTTCCTAAGCAATATTTCGATATTTATTATACAAATTGGCATATTTTTGTAAAGTTGTCACAATGTAGGCGAGGGATTGTGAAAGAATTTCAAAAGAAAAGAAGCCCCGCCTCTGATTCGCTGAAACACTATTTAAAAAAAAAGACAAATTTGCATATTCCTATTTGGCTCTATATGTGACGCTGGTATGCATAAATCACAATGGTATTTACTATATCGATTATTGAAGACAAAACTTAAATGATTTAATTACAAATATGCAAAATTATTTTGCTTTATATTATAAAGTTTTAGAAAAATTGTGAAAAGGCGTGGCTATTTACATTAAGCCTTGATATGGAAGCTATGTTGCTGTTTTTCGATGCTGCGAAATTTACAAAATATATTTGTGTTAATATACTATACAGATAGAAGAATAATTATATAATATCAACAAATCTTCTTTAATCAATATGTTTATATACATTACTGTATGGAAATGTTTATATATGAATATTGTATTTATTTTTAATGAGAGATATAAACACGAAATACTAAAAAAAAAGAAGAAAATGTGTTATAAATTTTTATAAATCAAGCAAAATATATATGCATACTTGCCAACCTAACCCGTAACATTGTTAGTTCCCGCCCCTGTGTGTACACAATTTAATTTTTAGAGTAATTAACTTCAAATACATTTACGATTAACTCATTGAGCGCCACGCGAATTTTTATGGAAATCCCATTCAGGCCACACGTGCTGCTTAGAAGCGTGTTATGTTTATCGAGTTTCAATAAACCCCATTAGGCCTTAACGATATAACCCTATAAAAATCCTATTAAAAAAAAAAAAAAAAAGAAAAAAAAAAAAAACATAAAGTAAATTTTAAATAAATTGTCAGTATTTACTTAAAACTATGTAAGTTCTGTAGTTTTATATCATATTTTACACTGCCGGCTGACTTAGCCTAAATGGAAAGATCAGTGTCAGCCACCGATGGCTGACACAACTCTAAAAAGACTGATGTGAAAAAAATGTACGGAAAGGGGCGGGACCAGTAATCTTCCGGGATAGGTTGACAAGAATGTATATACATAGAGCAATGCCAGAAAATGTTCTTTATTTTTCATGAACCAGATGAATGGTATTTTTTTTCTGAATAGTCTATGTATTAAATATAATGCTGCTTTAAATACCCTTAAATGAAAAGTTTTATTACATAAAGTAATTTTCTGGCACTCTACAGCTCCCAAATGACACACAATACAAAACCCCGCCTTTTTCCAGTGTTTAAAGGGTATTAACGTTTAATATGCTTTATATTCGTTTTGATCTTTCCTTCTCCTCCTTATCTTCTTCTTTTTTCCTTAAAAAAAAAAAAAGAGTTATGTAACATTTTGACCTTTTCAAGTGAAGATTTAGATTAAGGGTATTCAGCCTTTCTACACCCACCGTCCACTTCGGTATCTGTGTTAAAGTGTAGAATTTTAGAACATCCCATTAAGTAGTAGGATTTATTATTTTACATATTAATTTGTTACACATTATAAAATATAAAAGCAAAAGAATATCGTGGAGATTTATGTAAAAGTTTTTAATAATGTCATGAAAAAAAAAAAAATAATAATAATTAATTAAAAAAAAAAAAAAAAAAATAAATAAATAAATAAAAAAATCTGTTTTAATATTTTAAAAAAGTCAATTAAAGAAAATGAAAGTACTGCAGTATCAGAACAAACTCCCATTGTCACTGTGAAACGGCCGTGGGAACCAGGTTGAATGCCGCCGTTTCAGACAATTATACGGCAGCTTGAGTTAAAATAATTTTGAATTTTCAAACAAATTTAAAACCATTCATCTTTTTTTTTTTTTTTTTTTTTTTTTTTTTCTTTTGATAGATATTTTAATATCTATTCAAGCTATTTAATTTTCTTCGTATGAAGTGAACTATCTGATGTTTAATCAATAGAAACCAATAAAAATCTTTTAATTCATAAACTAACTCAGAAAGTTCTGTGAATTAGTCATTTTTTTTTTTTTTTATAATTAACATTTCTGAAAAATTTTTCCGGTGTAAAACTTAATAAATAATGTATACTGGGTGGTAGATCGTGATATATATTTTCTAAATGTATAGACGGACCCCTAATACATTTTCACGTGTAATTCTATTTAAAATTGATTTAAGGTATATAAATAGGTATGTTTTTCGAACCGCCTTGATCTCAGAAAACTGAATATGAAGTCAAAAATAGGGGTTGCCATTGAAGAAAATGAAGTTAATGCCAGTTTTAATATGTAGACGACCCCTTAGGCAAAATTTAACTATACCGTTATAAACTAGACGTTATTACAAATCGATCGGTACCAGTCAAATGTTTCTACGATAATTTACGGCGAAATTAGGTGGGAGGGTGGCGTTTTTTTTTTGGGTGACTGTACATTGCAGCTTTAGTGTTTGAAATACAAGTACAGTCAGCCAAAAAAAAAAAAAACGTCACCCCCAACCTAATTTCGCCGTAAATTATCGGAGAAGCATGTAGCTGGTACCTATCGATCTGCATCAATGTCTAGTTTTTAATGGTGTAGTTCAATTTTACTTAAGGGGTCATCTACATGTTAAAACAGGTATAAACTTCATTTTTTTCAATGACGACCCTTATTTTTGACCTCATATTCCGATTTTTGAGATCAAGGCAGTTTGGAAAACCTACCTATTTATATACTTTAAATCAATTCTAAACGGAGTTATACGTGTAAATGTGTTAGGGGACCGTCTATACATTTAGAAAAAATAAATTTTGATCTACCACGCAATACACATTATTTATTAAATTTCACACCGGAAACAAAGTTCGGAAATGTTTAATTTAAACAAAAAAATATCCTAATTCGCAAAACTTTATGTGTCAGTTTAGGAATTAAAACATTTTTATTGGTTTCTATTTTTTTTAACATTGAATAGTAAAATACATCACTTCATACGAAGAAAATTAAATAACTTGAATCATATAAACCCATACAACGTTGAATTACACAAATCTAGGTACCAAGGTTAAAGAATAATAGTAATGATGAAAATAATATTAATAGCGGTTAAAAGAAAAAAAAAAGTGTTTAATATTTAAGAAAAAGAATTATCTATTTCTTGTTGGGTATATTGCAGCTTTAGTGTTTGAAATACAAGTACAGTCAGCCAAAAAAAAAAAAAAACGTCACCCCCAACCTAATTTCGCCGTAAATTATCGGAGAAGCATGTAGCTGGTACCTATCGATCTGCATCAATGTCTAGTTTTTAATGGTGTAGTTCAATTTTACTTACGGGGTCATCTACATGTTAAAACAGGTATAAACTTCATTTTTTTCAATGACGACCCTTATTTTTGACCTCATATTCCGATTTTTGAGATCAAGGCAGTTTGGAAAACCTACCTATTTATATACTTTAAATCAATTCTAAACGGAGTTATACGTGTAAATGTGTTAGGGGACCGTCTATACATTTAGAAAAAATAAATTTTGATCTACCACAAGATACACATTATTTATTAAATTTCACACCGGAAACAAAGTTCGGAAATGTTTAATTTAAACAAAAAAATATCCTAATTCGCAAAACTTTATGTGTCAGTTTAGGAATTAAAACATTTTTATTGGTTTCTATTTTTTTTAACATTGAATAGTAAAATACATCACTTCATACGAAGAAAATTAAATAACTTGAATCATATAAACCCATACAACGTTGAATTACACAAATCTAGGTACCAAGGTTAAAGAATAATAGTAATGATGAAAATAATATTAATAGCGGTTAAAAGAAAAAAAAAAAGTGTTTAATATTTAAGAAAAAGAATTATCTATTTCTTGTTGGGTATATTTTTATTTTATACAGTAAGCCCCGCATGAAAGTGTTACTATAAAGTTTTACATTTAATTTCAGGCGTACAAACCAACAATAGATAATATACAAAAATATAGATAACAAGATTTAAACTAAAATCTGAGAAAGGATATTTAATATTTTCGCGACTGCTGATGTAGTTTCACGTCATTTGGAAATCTGTAACTCCTCCAGTGGGCGTTTCTTTCACAATTTGTGTGTTACAACATTTCTTAAGAATATTCCTTATATTCATATTTATATAAACAAAAAAGTATGAAACAAATACTTTCTCTAGAAAGAGTATAATTATTGTGTATATTCATATGAAAATAAATATGGATATAGAAAAAACGGTTTCCTATTGCCTACAGCGAATATTGCCCGTTCTTCAGTCGTCTAATGTACTTGAATTCTTAATTTTAAATGCGTAAAATCTATATCTTTAAAAGTTATAAGACATATTACTTAGTTTTAAATTCTTTTTCCGTGATAAATATGCCGTCAGTTTTACGCTGTGATTGGAATAATCGAAAATAAATTATATTGCGCTTTGTTTCAATAACAGATTTTAAAAACTTGGAAAAAAAAAAAAAAAAAAAAAAATCCACTATATTATTCGGTATTAAAAAAAAAAAAACATTTAATAAAAAGTTTATATTTTATTATGTTACGTAATGCGATAAAATTTAAATAGCATAAACGGTAGAGTAAACGAATGCGAAAGTGTCAGAACAAGATTAAAACAGAAAATATGTTTTAAAAAATCTGATAAAAATTAATTATATTAATTTAAAAGAAAGCAAAAACAAAAGTATTTTTCACTGCATATTGCTCTTTCAAACAATAATCCTCGTCCTACCTCATTTTCAAAATCGTCATATAGAACTTGAGATGCACGAATCCTAGAATATTCAAGTTATAAACAAAAGACAAAAGGGATAAAATAGAATTTTAGCAGTGAGAAACTAGAAAAAGTTATGTAATATTTAAGAACAAAGACTTAACATTTCAGAATCGAGTAAACTCCTTTTTGCAACAAAGCCACGCCTTTACAGAATTTTTCTAAAACTTTACATTACAAAACAAAATTATTTTACATACTTCCAATTAAATCATTTAAATTTTGTCTTCAGCATTCAATGTAGTAAATGCCATTGACATTTATGCATACTAGCGTCACATATAGAGTCATATACGAGTATGCAAACTAGTTTTTTCAATACTGTTTCCGCAATATAGAGGCGGGGCTACATTTCTTTTGGAATTCTTTCCCAATCTCTTGCCTGCATTGCGATAATTTTATAAAAAATAAGCCAATTTGTATAATAAACATCGAAATGTTCCTTAGAAAACAATTATAATGACATAAAGGCAAATTAAAATAGTTTTTCGTCAAAATGTATAGAAATATTGACTCACAGAGGATACAAATTATAACAAGTGACGCCCCCTTAACAGCAGTAAAAAATGAAATATCACTGTAACTCAAAAAATAATGTTAGGAACGAGCTGTAAATTTGGAAACCCATGTTTTTGATGATGCCCGTTCTATTCGTGCAAAAATTAACATAGGTCATAATTCCTAATTTTTTCAAATATGAATTTATTAATAATTTTCATAATTCAAAAAATGATTTTTTAGCAAAAATATGCATGGAATATGTTTGGGTCACTTCATTCTAACGAATAAAAAAAAAAAAAACAGAATTTAAATATCATAATTGTTTCGGAAGATATGATTTAATGCTTGTCACATTCATTTAACATTAGCATCCCTAAACTTTGACAGCTTATAACTCTATGAAAAATTGAGCGAAATATATAAACTATACCATTTTCCGTGATGATTTGATCCAAATAATTCAATGTAATTCGAAATGTGCGTCATTCGAAATGTAAAGAATCCATTTTAAACTGTAGGTCGCGGTTCAATAAGACTTTATGTGGAAAAAAAAAAAAAAAAAAAAAAAAAAAAAAAAAAGATTGCTCGTAGAATGAGAACTTCGAACTAAGCCTATCAAATGTAGCAGATTTCTAAGTTATAAAAAATTTAAGATTTTCATAACAGAATTATGCAATATTTCACTTGCTTAATGGGGATCATTACTTTAAAAATAATATCGAGTTGTATGAAAATTATAATTCACACTACAATGCTTATTTTAATTAAATCTCAAATTAGCATACCAGCCAACATTTTAAGTAATATTCTATAAAGGGATTATTGGGGGAATAAAACAGGAAGAAGAGGCAGGTACTAACAGTTTTGCGCATTATTAATTAGAATATTAGCAGGTATGAATTAAGATAAGCTTAATACTTACCAACATACCAATTATGATTTTTAGACATGCTTCTTTATGCACCCCCCTTTATTTTAGAGCAATTTTTTCCAAATACAGTTACGATTAAATGAGTATAAAATTACTCTAAAAAAAAAGATTGGAGTGGAAAAATAATAACACAGTAAAACCCCGATCTATTGTTCCCGCATCCATCGTTTTATTTCTATGGTTCCTGCACAAATTGTATTTCAATAATTTTAACAAAACCTGCATGTATAGTGCTAAAAAAAGTCGCTTTTCCGCATTCATCGTTGTAAAAAAAAAAAAAAATTCTGACCTTGTAAAAATTTTCTCCTGAAGCTGAAGCGGGTTCCACATGTCATATAAACTGAAATAACTTCCCCTTCCCATTTCCCCGGAGGATCGAAATTGTGATGCCATGTCTCCGGACTATCTATTCATTTTGTAATTTTATCATGTCAGGAAGTAATCTCTTTAGTAATCCAGAATATTGTTTCATGAAAAACGGTTACCTGCGAAAAAATTATGATGATGATGATAATGCAGATGAAGAGTGGTTGCGTGTAGCAAAGGATGCGTCTGATACAAAATTTAGTGATAATATTTGCATTAATCAAGACGTTGCGACATGCGGCATCCTAAAGCGTAGAAAATATATGTGATTTCAAAGAATGAAAATAATGCCGAAGAAGCATGGAGAATAATTTTCACGCCGATCACTCAATTATGGCATTCAAGAATGCAGAAACTTTCATGTAAGCAAATGAAATTACAGGAAAGGATCAGAAAAATGTTGCAAATCTGGATAAATTCCTGTTTAATTTATGAAAAGAACAAAAAACCCAACATAAAATTTTTGATTTTTAAAAATAAATTTTACAACCCATTCATGGCCACGCCATTTTTAATTTTTTCGTTTCGAAGCCATTTTCGTGGGATGTGTTTTATATATTTTTAAGTCATTAAGTAGTAATAATATTACAAATTTATCAGGACTACTGAGAAACTGATTGTTTTCTATTTAGCAAATTCGCAGCAATGAATAAATGATTCAGAAGTAAAAAACTCTGACCGCGTATTCGCGTACATGACCATGAAAGGGATGTTCTACAACATTGATTTATTTCCTTGATAGTTTGGAAAGTAACAAATTAGTTTTTATTAGTAGTACACTGTATACGTTATGTGTATTAATCCATTAAACATTGTTTTCTTTGCGTTTTGACTATAGCCAGCATTCGTCGTTTTCACGCTTTCATCGCTTTTTTCCACGCAACCCGTGAAAAAAGATGGATTGCAGGGATGGAACACGGGCGCAGAATTCATACCGGAATCTGTTTAAGAAATTTCTCTACCTATAGTATCGTTGATTTGAGAAGTAGAAAATTTTCTTACATTGATAGTGGTATGAATTCTGCGCCCGTGTTCCATCCCTGGGATTGGGATTCTACTGTAATAATTATAATTAAATAAATAAATAAACGCGTGTACTAAAAACTTCCCGTTTATTCACGAGATTGTTGTGAAGTATGTAATTGTATCCAAGTGTTGTGAAGCTATCCAAGTGAATTCGGAGTTCCAGTCTTTCACGTATGAACACATACCTAGTAACATTTATAGTAACATACAAGATTGGTGAGAGATCCGCTATTTTTTCAAAGCAGTGCCAACAAAAAAAAAAAATCTTTACACCTAAGTGAAAAAAAAAAAATACATGTCAGTTGTCGTTTTCACCCTAAAAATGTATCGAAACCTAGTGATGACACGTGGTGTTAGTCAATCACAGACGACCTTTCCCTTTTTACTTTTTATTGACATTTGCAGCCGTTTAGTTATGGATCTCTGGCTACATCTGACAAATGGCTGCATCTAGAATCATCTGCGAGACCTCTGGCTACATCAATTACATAATCCCATTCTCTAGCAGAGTCAAAGTAGGGTATTTCTCTTCCATTTTTAAGCTTAATCTGACCCACTGTGTGGAGTGGGAATACCGATGTAGATTCTCAAACTTTTAACAAGTGGACGAAATAATCGCTGTCGGAGAAAAGAGCATACAGCCTTATTCTAAAAGACTGCGAGGTGAACTGAGTGATAATGTTATAGGGAAAGGTCGTCTGTGATAGACTAACAACAAGTGCCATCCCTGGGGTTCGACATATTTTTATGGCGAGAACGGCAACTGGCACGTAAAGTGTTTTTTTTTTTTTTTTTTTGCCGCTGAAGTGTAAATTTTTTTTTTTTTTTTTTTTTGCCGGCACTGTTTATTAGAAAAACTTTCCTTCTTATTTCCACGTAATTATCTACTGGAAAAAATTTATTTTAAATTAAAATGTTGAAGCGAAAAGTGCGTGATTAACGATACTGCTAATAATTTATAAATGTTATCAGATACTCCAACATTTGGCAGAATTAAAATTTCTCAACATGAGCATGTTGTGCAATACAGTAGAAATTTGAAAAAACAAATAAAGGAAGGTAACATCTCAGCTTCTACGATACATAAATGCTCCAAACTTGGTATGCGAAATGAATCTTATGGAAAAACGATGCAGGTTTAATCTGGTCGTCTATCTCATAACCCAAATTGCAATATTTTTCTTTCACGGGAAGGCAATATTTCAGCTTCTATCATACATAAATGTGTCAAACTCGATATATATGTAAAATATATATTATAAAATTTATTCTTACTTAATTTACGTGTATATTGAAAGATAGGCGGCATTGCGGTTTTCCCCGTTCTGTGAGTGTTTAAATGGCTATATCTCAGCATCTGTTGATTAAAATTGGATCAAAATGCACATGTAAAACTTTTATTATGTGAAGCTATGTTGATTAAAGTTTTGTGCATGTTGACCAGTAAGTGGTGCTGCTATACAGTATGACATAAAAATTTTCGTTGACAAGAACATACTAGTTTAATAAAATCAGTCCAGACGTAAAACATAGTTGATATGTTTCCTAGTTGCATTTTTCTTATTTTATTCACTTACAATATTTTTATTCATTCGCATTATTTTCTTATATTTTATATTTATTCCACTGCTTATTATTTCTTAAATAAATAATTAAGGTATTAAAGATACATACTTGTCAACATCCTAATTATAAACCGAAAGATTTTTAGTACATGCCTCTTTCTTTCACGATAGTATATTTTTAAAGCAAATTTGTCTAAATTTAAATATGAAGAAATAAGAAGAAAAACACTCAAAAAATATACCGGTGTGAAAAAAGTGGTGAGTATCTTACAGTTTTTGTTAAATGAAATGTATAATTTTTTAAATATTCCACTTGAATAAAAAATAATCACTTGCTACTTATGCACATGTGCCGAATTGTATGTTTTTTAGCACCACTATTTCTTCGTAAAATATTTCATAGCATTTAGTCGCAGAAAGCTGTTAAAACGATTGTTAAAAATTTTTTATCAAAAATTATTGGAAAAAAAAAAAAAAATAGTATAGGTTGGCAGCTATGTTTACACATTCACACCAAATGGGTCATTTCTGAACTATAAAACATAAAAAAAAAAAAAAAAAAAAAAAAACATCTGAGTAATTTACTTATACATTTTATCCTGAATTATAAATCTTTATTATTATTATTAATCAAAGTGGCCACTTGATATTATTAAAACGTAAACTGATGAATTATTCTATTTTTTCTATGTTAGCAAACAAACATGTCATCCCATATATCTTGATATTTTAACCCTTTTCCCTTCCCTTAGATAAATGTCTATCTATGTATCTGTCTATCTATATATATGTACACGGCTAGTAAAATAGAGCAATATTTCAGTTCTTATTCACGAGTCCCAAATTTCATACATGTGATTGTAAATTATCAATCAATAATTTACATTCTCATGAACATGAATTAATTTTGATAAAATGCTCCAGCATATAAAGATATCCAGTTGATTCTCACAATATTTTATATGTTATTTAGCACCATACTCTCCAACATCCTCATTAATATTCCGTAGTGCTGCTAGTCCCGCCCTTTAACTAACACCAATAAATTTGTAGGGTAGTATTTTCGAAATGCAATTACAATTAAATACCATGAAAAATGCTCTGAAAAAAATATTGGTGTAAAAAAGAAGGTGGGGTTAATAATATTACGGTATATTATTTAGGGTGTTGGCAGGTATGTTTACACATAGCAGGAAGATAAAAATTACACACTATAACTCAGGGGTCGTACTCTTCAGGCCACTCTCATGAATATTATATTTTAAAATTTATTGCTGTCACCATTTTTATAAATTAATCTGCAACCTGTATAATCTTGTTCCATTACAGTGTTGCCAGACGTAGGGATTTCCCCCTACAGTAGGGACATTTGGCTCTGTCTTTGGCGTAGGGAGGGATATTTTAGAATTTTTGGTAACCAATTATTATTATTATTTTTTACATATTTATATCTTTGCTCATGTTAAATGATGGTATAAAATGAATCTTGCTTATTTTTAATATAAAGTTTGATTTACTGATCTCACATTTGATGTTTGACAAATGCATCTGGTTTTATTTATTTATTTGTGGTACTTTTATAGTGGCCCCGCTCCATGTAGCCACTTTATAGTACTTTTCCTTTATAGCGGAGTTGTGGTTAAATTCGTTGGTTAGTTAGCGGTGTTGCTGTTACCCCATGGCTGCTATGAAAGAAATGTGCCATATTTGTTGAATTACAATTTAATTTCAAGAAAAACTAAAGATAATAATAATAATAATAATAAAAGGTAATTTCCCTATTCAATAAATAGGGTCAGGTGGGGGTAATATGGGTATAAAACCACCGTTTTTGAAAATCAGTGGCAAATTTTTTTTATAATATTTCAAAAGCATATAGTCATTTTTTGTTGCATATATACATTGCAAGTGTTGATAATACATTGCGTTTGAATTTCTGATTTAATATTTAAAAATAAATAAATAATAACAATTTGAAATTGACTATGTTTTACACCCACTCTACCCCATGGCATGGGGTAAAATGAGTATTCTGTGGGGCAATGTGAGTAATTAGCAAAAAGAGAGCAAAATTGTAGGTAAATCTTCTGGAAAGTGTCAAAAACACTATCTAACGAATCTGAAAAGAGTTTTAACATTTTGTAATCAAAGTTTAAAAGTGTTTATGACTTCGGTTTGTCTGTTTGTCCGTGTTTCCGTGCTCTAACTTTTGTAAATGTTTACGGAATTCCTTGAAACTGATATATGCTATTCATGTTTACTATGGGATGTTCTCTATTGTAAATGGAGGAAATACTAACGCTAGTTTATAGACAGGGACACTGAAAGATTTCTAATGCATTTAGTTCTAGGGGAGGTATTTCTATAAACCATTTTTTAGTACCTTTTTTTTTTTTTTGTACAGACCATAATGAAAATGAGATTAATGGCACTTATACACAAAAAAAGTTTTCTAAGAATGCAGTATGATTAGCATTAATATTTGCAGTGCCACACAAACATATTCAGATAATTTAAGGGCTGCAACCAGAAACTACTGGAATTAAATTTTCGACCTTATTAAGCATTTTTAACTTTTTCTAACAATGTTTAAGAGTGGTTATGAGTTGAATTAGCCCATCTGCCTGTCTTTCTGTCCGTCTGACTCTGCGTCTGTCCGCTATTTAACTTCCGTAAATATTCATCGAATTTCTTGAAATGGATATATATTATTTATGTTTACTAAGCAATGCCCTCTATTGAAGATGGAGTAAATACTACCCGTGGTTTGTACACAGGGACACCTGAAACAATTTCGAAGCATTGTGTTCTATGAGATATATTTTTTAAAGCGCATTTTAGTACCTTTATTTTGCACAGATTATAATGAAATTGACATTTATTATTTATATACGCACACACACACAAAAAAAAAAAAAAAGTGTTCCATAAATACAGCTTTATTAGCAATAAGGTTTACTGGGCCACTCAAAAAGGTTCACATAAATTAAGAGATATAACCGGAAATTGCTGAAAATGGACTACTTTTAGACTTTTGACTCTCTGTCTGTCTGTCCGCGTTCTAACCAGAACCTGATTATCGCAAGGACACGCGGAGCACATGCTCCCAGGCCAGAGCAGAAGGGTTCCCTAAAACTCATTTTTCGTATACTTGAGTCAACAAATTCGGCTTTTAATGTATATCTATCGTAATAGAAACTTTTTTTTAAGTGAGAAGAGGGGAATGGTGAGGGCCCAAGAAAGTATTTGTGCCCGGGACTCACTTGAAGTTAATCGGGCCTTGGTACTAACAACTGTAAATATTTATGGAATTCTTTGAAATTAATATATATTATTTAAGTTTACTATGAGATGTTCCTGATTAATTCTGTAATTAAATTAAATAAATTACTCGAGAGAGATTATTAAAAACTTGCATTAATATGTTCTAAAATATTGTGCACAAAGATGAGAGAATTGTGCAAACATGATAAATTATTGAAACACGCAGCAATTGTTTTGGGTAAACTTTAACACGTTCACGCCGGAGTGGTCCACCGGTGGCTCACAGCAAAAGCATCCGAGCACTAGCAATAATCCTTGTCCAAAAAAAGTACACTTAATACTGCTTTGTTAAATAAATCCTTGTCGAGTCATGATCTTAGTCAGTCTAATAACATGATTCGACTAGGATTTATTGAACAAAACAGTTTTAAGTATACTTTCTTGATATCGGAATTATTGGCTAGTTCTCGGATACTTTTGAGAAGAATGCGCCGGCGTGAACGTGTTAAAGCACAACCCTTCAAAAGATAAAGCACTTCTAGTGGCCACAAGTGTGATGTTAAAGCAAAGCGTACTGTAGCAGCGGGAAAGCAGCACTAGTGCAAAACCATAAAATCGATTGACATATTAACAATATTTAAAATAAATTGATGTTAATTTCTAAAAGGACTATTTTACAGCCATTTTTATGATTATCAAGATATATTTTCCATATTTTTAAAAATATAAATTCAAAATAAAAATAATAGAAAAAAAAAATATTTTCGCGACATATTTGGTGTCCATATATGCGATTTTCTTTATGACTTGGCGACAATTATCACTTTCTTACCATGCTGGCTTATAATCGAGTTATGACTATCTCAAATTTATTGTACTTTTAACTTTTAAATAAATTAAATTTAAATAAATTAACGTATTCTAATAAAGTATCTTCCCTCTACTATTACTGTACTTCTCTTACTTTTCAATGTCCTAAATTAAATGATTAGTTTAAATATTTTGTTTAATTTGCAGGATCTGTGTTTCTCTCATGAAGCTATTACGTACATATCTGTTTAAAAAAAAAAAAAAAAAAAAATTGAAAGCTTTCCATCCGCTTCAATTTTCTCATAATGACAGTTTTCGTGAGAATGATCCATATAATTCCTTATTGATTAGCCATCTACTAGTTAATAAAAAAAGGTATAAAACCACTTTTAAAACGCGTATATAAAATTTCTTTATTAAAACCAAAAACAAAGCTTTTCGCTATTATTAACATAGCATCTTCAGGTGTTGTTAATTAACATACAGAGTAGACAACGTTATATACATATGAAGTTCAATGCAGTTAAAGTTAAACAAATAAGTCTGGTAAATATCATGAGTCATTTAAGATCACTTGGCGTCACACTAGGGTTACACAGCAAGTTCAGTAGAAAACGTTGACACACAAAACGTTTTCACTACTGAACTTGCTGTATAACCCTAGTGTGACGCCAAATGATCTTAAATGACTCATGATATTTACCAGACTTATTTTTTTAACTGTAACTGTATTGAACTTCTTCAGTATATAATACTGTCTACGCTGTATGTTAATTAACAACACCTGAAGATGCTATGTTATTAATAATAGCGAAGAGTTTTGTGTTTGGTTTTAATAAAGAAATTTTATATACGCGTTTTAAAAGTGGTTTTATACCTTTTTTTAATATGTTTACACGTGAAGTTATTACAAATTTTAAACTTTTAGTAGTTTTTAATTTTAAATATATACCAGTTAAGCCTAATGCTATACCCACTTTACCCCACATGATAAAATATCATATAGACGATAAAATATAAAATATAATAAATTCATCTTAACTTCTGGTGAATATCTGTTCTTAGATATTTTATACTTCTTATTCTTTTGTAAACATTTTAGAATTTTGCTATAAAAAAGGTCAAAAGAGAAGTTTGGAAGAGTAATCTGTTTCATATATGTTGTACGCAAAACAAAATTTTAATTAAAAACGATAATTTTTATATTGCCACTATTTCTTTTTGTAGCAGAAATATTTTGCATTCATCTAATAAATACAAAACAAAAAGAAAAAATCAAAAATATTTTAATATTTAAAAAATGAAGCATTTTTTTTTTTTTTTAAGTAATACTTACTTTACCCCATCTGATCCTATTTTACGCTGAATTAAAAATACCATTGAGTTATTTTTTAATAATTTTAACTGACTAAATAAAATTTCAAGTTGGGTGTTTTTATTGAAAAGATTATGTGTTTTCACAAAGATCTGATTTTACCTAAATTTACACATGGCGAATGGAAAAAAAAAAAAAAAATGTATATTAGAAAATGTACTAGAATTCTGCAAATAATTCGTAAAGAAGAATAAAGAAGAAAAAGCACCTTAACTCTACCCTCGCAATCTGTGTTTATAAACAAGAAAATAACTTAGGTGGTCCGACAACCAGGTGTGTTATTAAAGTTATCCAAACCTCCTAATAGAAAATAACTTTTTTTTTGGATGGAATTTCATAATTTTACTATTATTAGAAAAAGCATAGTATGAGAGATTTCCATTTCGAAAGAACCATATAGTTGTACATTTTCATTCATTCCATTTTTATAAAAATACTATAATTTGTTTAATAAAAAATAATGATGAATGATGATGTTTCACATAATCAAATTACGTAAAATACACCAAAATTGAATTTTAAATTTAAATTTTAAATTTAATATTTCAGTACTAACAACTGTTGCCTTTGACAAGATAAATAAGAAATCAATATCAATCTGTTTAATAGATGGCGCCACTAGTGTAGTTTAAAGTAGGGATTTCTGTAGGGTGAAATTATTTAGAGTAGGGTTAAAAGGGATTTTTTATGACTTTTGTAGGGAGAATTCAAATTTTCATCTGGCAACACTGGTCCATTACTACACGTATGTCCGTGTTAACCCTCTCGTTTCGAACCGTACAACTGTAAATAACCGTCTTTTATTTCACACCAATCATTTTTTAGAGTAATTTTATTCTTTTTAAATCGTAGCAATATTTGTAGAGAATTACTCTAAAAGTGAAACGATGTGAAAAAAGGGTCATTAACAATTTAGACACAGGAAATGTTATACATATTCTATTATTTATTTATGTAATAGTGAGAGCCATGCATATCAGAATTAAATATAATAATTGCATAAAATTATGTTCTATATAGCTGGCAAATTCTAAATGAGATACTAAAAATAAAATTTTCAGTTTTAACAAGGAGTATATTGAAGCAATAGATAGCTTAACTGATCATCTTAGTGTTTATTAGCCACAGACTTGCCAAATTCATAATGTATTACAGAGCATTTTTTACCTCGCCTTTTTTATACCATTTTTCTTATAATAAATTTTTTCTTTACTTTTATCGTACTTATAATATATATATATATATATATATATATATATATATATATATATATATATATATTCATGAATTAAGTGGTGTTAAATAAAAGCGAGGGTAATAGTGCTCCAGTATAACTTAAGAAACTTAGCCACCCTCTAAACATTACCTCTCATTTGCTGAATTTTTAAGATGTTCACTTTTAAGCAAGTTTTTTAAGGAAATAAAATTCTGATTTAATATTAAAGAAAATATATCAAAAACTTGTTAAATAAGTATGAATATATGAAATTTTTCTATAGATATAATATGTAACATTTAAAGTTGAATATACAAAATTTAAATTAAGCCAAATTTAATTTCTTTATTTATTAATGGCAGTGTAATGAAATTTTAAACTGAAATATTTTATTTATTTTTTCATAATGTTATAAAGTAACTGGAAGTAGTAATAAGCATTATTTTATGAAGGATAGCAAAGTTCACATGATTTAATTCAAAATTTATTTTCTACTTAATTTGTATCAATTTGAAGTTGTCATTCGAAGTATTTAGTGTGAAAAATTAACACACATACACACACACACACACATATATATATATAAAGAAAAGAAAGAAAGAAAAGGAAAAAAAATCTAATGAACTTGATTTGGATTTGTTATATATCACGCATTTCTGTTATTTTAAAAATTTGTTTTAAAATTATGATAATATATCTGTAGAAAAAAATTATGGAAAATAAATAATGGAACAAATTGAACTTTAAAAAATATTATTAATATAAAATTTCTGCAAAATTTATTTTAATAAACCGAAAATATCTTTATTAATGAAGAGACCCCACTCCCACTTTAAAATATTTATTTAAATCCATTTCAAAACTTAAAGTTTTTTTTTTTTTTTTTTTTTTTTTTAATGAGAAATAAAATAATTCTGAGTATCAGATTTCATGTTAAAAAAGATTTTGAATAGAGAAAAAATTCAATCCCGGAAAATATTTGTTCGTATGAATCGATAATAGTTGAAGATACGGCTTGCGATTTAAATTATTAAACCTTTGTAATCCTCGCATGTGAGCTGAGAGGGTATCGCGTCATAACATCGCCGGAAAAAACATCGCGCGTCAAATCATGGACTTCAAAACATCGCCGTGCCAATAACATCGCTGACAGAAACATCGCCAAAGAATAAGTTTTATTACTACATATAATAATAAAAAGTGTCTATTTTTTGTGTGTGTGTCGGTCGCTTTGTGGACAAACGGATGAACAAACCAGCAAAAATATAAAAAAAATTACACGAAGGTCTGTTTTGACCCCTCATATGTACCTCGGAGCTTGATTTTCGAATTTTTTATTACAATTATAAAAATTATAAAAATATGAAATTTGACTTCATTTTATGTTTTTCCGGTGATGTTATGACGCAGTACCTCTTGCCAATTCCCTCTTGCAGACGATTCTCTTTCAATAACAGACATCTTGTCTGGAATAAAAGATAATTACATTTTATTCTTTAAGGTATTGGGGTAAAATTAAGAACGCCGTAAATAGCATAGAATTGTTCCAATTTTTTCAAAAATTTGTAAATCTGGCTATCTCTATGATTTGACCAAATGCTGTGAAAATCAAGTTTCTAAGTTAAAAATTGCAGTTTTTACTATTTAAATATTTAACTTTGAAGTTTTTTTCTTATCCATTCTTTCTAAATACCAGTCATTCAAATGCATTTTGAGTGAATGAATGGTAAATCGAAATTTTACATTACTCAGCTTAACAGTAGCTTTATTTGTTAAAAAAAAAAAAAAAAAAAAGCCTGATTTATTTGTTTATTTTGTGATTTCTGTTTTTATGATTATGTCAACTGTAATTTGCTATCATATCTTTTGTCTGAAGTAATGCCTTACAGTTAACTATAACTGACTGCTTACTTTTGAATTTTATGAATTTATTGCTTTTATCTCCAAACATAGGAAGAGAGTATAGGATTGGTAAAAATTTTCGATTTCTGATTTTCGACGAATTTACACGTTTTGAGATCTCATGAACAAGGTTCAGCTAAATTTAGAAAATGTGTGACTTTGTATTTTAGCAAAACATTGTGGACACTGTATCTTACGAAAGAATGGTCCGAATTTAATTCAACTTAATATTTGGTTGGAACTTAAATTGGTGCTGATTATTTTTTCAGATGTATCACCCAACAGGTAGCACAGCCATGTTAAGGAAAAACTATAGCTCTTCTATAGTGTACCAAGCTTAGTGAATGAATTGTATATTGTGTAAGACTGCTGATTCAATTTGGGTGCATATCGACTGACAGGTGGCACTGATATGCTGCAATGTAATCCTGTTTCAAGGAACGCATATTGAAACGGTACATCTCAACTTTTATAATGAATAAATGCACAACACTTGATATTTGAGATGAATATTATGTAAAACTATGCTGATTCAATTTGGCTGCATAATGGACGATAGGATAGATGACGCGACTGTGCCGCAATATTTCTTGTTTACAAGAAAGCTAAAATTCTGTTTCTATGGTATATAACCTTGACAAACTTACTGTATTAAATATATATTATGAAAAAACATACTTACTGGATTTTCGTATATATTGGCCGGAAAGTGGCGTTGCTATTATTTTTTGAGATTTCTCAGTTGCATATATCTTAGCATCTATTGGTGAAAATTGTACTAAATTATTTATGTAAAATGTTAATTGTGAGAAGCTATGTTGGATTAAATCTTTGTGCATAATAAACGTAATAGACTCTTTTTTATAAAATGCTACAGAATAAGTTTTGAGATGGCCGTACTTATTTTCTTTTATATATATATAAAAGAAAAAGGAAATGAACGCGTGAAAATTCTCATATTCTGGTTTTTGATAACTTTACACGTTTTAAGATGTTCTGAAAATGATTCATCTTTTTTTAGAAAATATATATATTTATCTGTGATTTTTATGATATGATAGCAAACTTTTTATCTAGAGAATCAAAACACGAAGTTTTAACGAAGCTTGGTATTTGGTTAAACCGTGACTTAAATTGGTGTTGATTTGCTTTGAGACATATCGCCTTATAGGTGGCACTGTTAGGCTGCAATTTTCTTTATTTAAAGTAATGCCATATCTCAGCTTGTATGGTATGTAAACGCAACAAACTCAGTATATGAGATAAATATTATGTAAAACTATACCGATTCAATTTGTGTGCATATTGACCACTAGGAGGCGATGCTGTGCTGAAATTTAATTCCGTTTATGGGAGGGCAATATCTCAGTTTCTATGATATTCAAATGCACCACATTTCGTATGTGAGACGAATTAAGTGAACAACTATGCTGATTCAGTATAGATGCTTATCACTACAGATGGCGCCACTATACTGCAATTTAATTTCGTTTACAGAAAGGCTATATCTCAGTTTCTATATTACATAAATGCACGAAATCGGTATGCTATACATAAATTATTCAAATTTGCCGATTCCTTTTGTGTTTATATCGCCCGACAGGTAGTGCTGCTTTTAATTTCTGCAAATTTCCAAATGGTTGTACCTCAGCAACTGTTGTTAAAAATTGCTCCAAAATTCATAGAGAAATGTTAATAGAGAGAAAAGTAACAGCAGCGACACCTTTCGGATGATATACACCCAAATTCAATCAGCGTAATGTATTGCAACATATATCTCACATACCAAGTTTTGCCCTATTAATCCAATATTTTCTTTTTATGCGTACTGAAGAAATTAATGAAAAATGTGTTAGAAATATTTTTGGCATGTTATCAAATCATCACACATTAATTTTTAACCTTTTGATCCATGTTGAAAAAAAAAGAGTGTACAAAATTTCATTCCAATGCTTAGTCAAATCAGTATAAAAATTTTTTGCTTGACTATGTTTTTTACAAGCGATGTTATTGACATTGCGACGTTTTGACAAGTGATGTATTGACATAGACCCGCTGAGAGTGAACAACTGTTGTTGTCAGAGCCTGATTAAGGGGGAAGCACACATTATTTATACTTACACCGTTATTTTTTAACAAATACTTTCCTCCTATAATAAACAGAAAATTCTCATTAAAAATTATTTTTAAAAAATTCTGGTGTCTAATAACGGTGAGTAGATTGGATTGTTTTACACCGTTCATTTTTTATAAAAAATATTTCCTCGTCAAAGCGTGGAATTTCTATGACATGAAGTAAAAAATAATTGTAAAAATATTCCGGTGACAGTGGAGATAATGTGTGCTGCCCCCTTAATCAGGCTTTGGTTGTTGTTTCTTATGACACTCGAAAATTCCGAGCCCCGGTAGTGGAACTAACCGGGTTTAAGGCAGGAGGAGTGCGTCATTCCGTTTAACAGAGGAGCGCCCATTCGGGAGGAAGTATGTCTTAGCTCCAGAAGCTGGCGATAGATGACAGCACAAGCAAACAACTGGTGGAAATCCTTCAGTAAACCAGAGATGCGACAATACTGGCAATGAATCCTGATTCGTCCAAAGCTACTTTCGACCGCCTGAGGGAAGGCTGCAGCGCCAACGTAGACTTGGCGACCACTGCACTAGAACACCTTCATACAAAACCACTTATGAAACATACAAATAAATAGCCCATACTGCACTTATGCGCCAAGGTTAGGAA
>CAWVNO010002905.1:0-39852 GCA_963930645.1 Salticus scenicus | reverse complement strand
TCTAGGTTGCCATAGTTTGGATGAAATTTAATCAGCCCGCCATTTTTTTCCGTCCACTGCGCAAGCGCACTAAACTCTTGTCTTATCTCTGGTTTACTAAAGGATTTCTAACATCAGGCACTCGAATTTTGATCCCAAGGTTCTTCTATCATAAGGTTGGGCCATTTGAAGAGTAGCCAATCAGAAGCAAGCAGAAGTGAAACGTCACATGGCGGAAGACAGACACAAACTACGATACAAATATACAGCTGTTAACCCAGTCCAGATAGTTATTACTTACTAAAAAATATATCCTGTAATCTGATATAAATATTACCCAAAAACGAAAATCATGTACGGTATTACATGAAATAAAAGTACATTCGTTAAAAAATTTATTTTAAGTACATATTAGTTCATAAAAAATTATAAAGCTTTCGCGTTTTCGGCAACATTGCTATGCATTTGTTTACTTTTATAATACTTCAATAAAACGATGATTTCAATTATATTAAAATGAAATTAAATAAAAATGCAGTTAATTAATTGTTTTACTCAAAAAAAAAAAAAAAAAAAGCACATACATTTTTTTAAAAGAATGTAAAATATATACATTTTACTGTACGATCGCGATATGTTTGTTTACATTTCAGATATTTCAGTAAAATTATGAATTTTAATTTTATGAGTAAAAATGAAATATAAGAACATTTTTAAAAATATTTGTTCAAAATAAAACACTCATATTTTTCAATTTAAAGAGAAATACACAATATATGAAGTTATCTGTAATATTATGATATGTTTGTTTACCTTACTTCAATATTGTCATGAATTACTTCAGTAAGACCATGAATTTCAATTATATTAAAATGAAATAAAAATGCATTTATTTAAATGTTTTGCTCAAAAGAAAGCACACGTATTTGTTTAAAAAAATCTAAAATACATAAATTTTGCTGTACTAGCGTGATTTTTTTGTTTACATTTCAGATATTTCAGTAAAATTATGCATTTTAATTTTATGAGTAAAAATGAAATAAAAATACATTCTTTAAAATATTTTGTTCAAAATAAAACACTTATAATTTTCAATTTTAAAAGAAATACATAATATATTAAGTTATCTTGAATATTATGATATGTTTGTTTACCTTTTAAATACTTCAGTATGCTGAGTGATTGGTGATTCACAAGCACAAATTAGTAATTGATTTATTTCCTAATACAGCTGAATTTTTGCGATTCACTAATCAACAAATCAGTTATGACAGTGTTTGTTTACATTACAAATGATATGCAGATTTCAGAGAACTGTGCATTTTTGAGAGATGATTATACTTCACTTTACATGAAATTTTGTACTGCAGCAATCAATAATATGCATGTATGTATCATATGCATATATGTAATCAGCAATATGCCTTCAGTACCTGAGAAAAAAAAGATCATTTTACACAGCTAACTTGTCTTGCAGTACTATAGCGGTAAGCAATATGGATGTACATAAAAGCTTCATATGAGAATGGATTGATAATTACTTTTTTTTCTTTCTTTTAGTCAAAAAAGAGGGAAGTGCAGTTGTTAAAACACAATCCAGAAAAAAATTATATGTGTGGTGGTTCTAACATTATGACAGCACAGTTTAAAAACAAAGAGTCACAAAAGATGTCTGAGTTCAAAGTTTTGTACTTATTACTTTTAAACCTCAGTTCTGTTTTTTTTTTTTTTTTTTTTTTTTTTTTTAATATATATATATAATACTCCAAAATGTTTAAGCAATGATCAACAATTTTTTACAAAAGAAAAATTATATTCATTGTTTAAATATGGTATGACAGAAATAGTTTCAAAACATTTTGTTCATGTTGGCTTGTTGGTATTTTTAAAACTATTTTCATTGGAAAACGTGTGCTACCACTGACACTTTTAACATGTTATTACAAAAGTTACATTGAAATGTGTTACTACATAAAAACAATTTCATAAAATTTTCAATTATCCAGATACTTTCTACAGAAGATTAAAGCACAAAAAAAAAAAAAAAAAAAAAAATTAAAATTTAAAAAAAAAGTACCTAAGATTTTTTTTTTTTTTTTTTTTTTTACACACAAGTTTATTTTATTTTAAGTGTATTAACTGCAAATTTAATTTTGAAGTGCAGAAATATTTTTGTGTGTACTCATTTTTATCCACTACATAACTTAAACATTTTGTTTATTTTGAGATACCACAATTTGTTTCATAAAGATGATAAATTTTAACGAAATCTTAATTATGTCCCTATTTGAATTAAAAAAAAAAAAAAAAAAAAAAAAATCACTTTTGACAGCAGACAACAGGCATTGGCTACTGTCTGCTTTCAAAAGAGTATATTTGAAAATCGAAGGGAAGTAGCATAAACATTTAACAAACATACTTATTTCATGATTATTGCTAATTTAATATCCCTTTGATTTATTATTTCTCAACTTGAAAATATATGATATAATATACACGATGATATATTACTTACATGATTTGATTTTATGAGCAATCTATCTACTGCTATTATACATCACAGTTTTTCATGAATGTTCTATCACTTTCAATAATATATTCTTTAAAAAAAATTTGTTCTCTAATACGGAGCATGTCAAAGAATCAACAAAAGACGTAAATTAAGAGTTATCATACGGTACATTTAAACAAATTCGATTAAAAGAAAAGAAAAAAATTAAATCACAAAAACGCAATTTAAACACAGTTATTTCAGATGTAAACAAGATTTCAACCTCACGCCATATGACGTAGTGCGCGAGGAATCTCAAATAGCTAAATATTCGCGCATCTATGAAATGGCACACCCCTGTTTGATCCGAGACAAGGCTGAGTTAAACCTATGTTCCCTCGACAACTTCTCAACATAAACACTAATACTTACACATCCCTATCACTTCAGAACAGTCGCTTGCTGCCACGAATGACGCATGCGAAATCACCAGATGTGAACATTTAAGTTTTCGACGAAGTAGACTGTAATAGCAATTACTTATATAGCAAAATCCGTAAAAATAAAAGGGTGTAAGTGAATTAATAGTTTCACCTATACTTAATATTTCTGAATCAATAATTTATACCATTTTATTTTATTTTGATGTGTATGAATAAAAACAATACTAAAAATAAAAATAAAATAAAGATAAAAAAAAATAATAATAAAGAAAACAAAGAAAGATAGGAAGAAAGTAAGAAATACGAGGTATTGTATAAGAATGTAACTGACGAATTACAAAAAAGAGAAGTAAAATTTATAATACTACTTTTAAGAAATAAATTTTAGCCATGACAAATCACAAACGTTTAAAATGAATTTTTAAAAGAAATTAAAGTATAATGAATTTCAAATACAAATTTTGAATAATATAATAACAAATTCATATTTTAAGCAGTTTTATCTATTAACAGAACTCATACAAAATCCGTAATATAATTTGACTTTATAGTAAAATTTTTTCAAAGAACACGCATACTTGCCGACATCCTAATTAATACTTCATTGGGTTGGTAATTACGCCCTATTTTTTACACCACTAAATTTTTAGAGTCAATATTTATTAAATATAATTATGATTAAATAAGAGGAAGTGTACTCCAAAAAGATACTTGTGTGAAAAAGCAGGCGGGGTTGACTATAATACCGAAAATTAATTTGTATGTTAGAAAGCAAATTTGATTCTTTGTAAGTAATTTAGGGAGGAGCTTCGGGGGAGAAAGTGTGGAAAATTCAGAAAGTTTAAAAAATGAAGCATAATTTCATCTTTCATTATAGACATAGAAGCGATTTGGAATCTTTGCATGTATACCTATTTCTATTAACAGTAAAACCTTCGCGACCGCATGCTTTTTTTTTTTTTTTTTTTTCTGACAGTAAGATCCGCCTGTGGGCGTTATTCTTCAAGGTTACACCATTTCAGGACAAAATATTCTCTATTCACATTTATATTGTAATAGTATATACATTATAATTACATTCTTTCTAATCAAAGTAATTTCATTCATAGTATATTGATTGTACAAGTATGAATATTGGATATATTATTCAGAAATAAATCATATGAAAATAGTAAAAGAAACCCTACTGGCGGAATTACAGATTTTGAAATGAAGTGATTCTACTTCAGCAGTCGCGAAAGTGTTAAGAAGTAAATAATAAATTTCATATTTGTGAATTTTGCGCATTCTACAGTTGAAGTGATAGAAAAACCTTTCAATCTGCTTAAAGATTCTTTGAAAAATGTACTACTTAATACAGAGAAAAGAGAGAGAGAGAGAGAGAAAGAAATATCCTTCTTCTTAGCATGCTTGCCAACCATCTCATTATGAAGCGTAGTACTTTTAGTCACCGCCTTTTTTTGTACACCAGTCATTTTTTAGAGTAATTTCATTCTTATTTAATCGTAACACTATTTGGAGAGAATTGCTCTAAACAAAAAGTGGTGTGGGAAAAGAGGCGTATTTTCAAGGGGCGTTAACAAATCTACGCTTATTAATGAGATGGTTGGCAGTCCTGTCTTAGTCGTTAATTGACTAGGAGGGGAAAAAAAAAAGGTAGTTTTCACTAACTACACACTTTTTATTGATATTTTGAATGTATTGAAATTATTACTATCTTATTACTATCACTTCCGTAAATTCCATGGAAATTCTTTTAGCGAGATGGTGTTAAAGAAGTTGAAAAAGTTGTTTTCTTTTCAAATAATTAATTTTGACCATCTGAAGTCCTTCAGAGAGAATTTGTGTAGGATTGTAATATGTATATATATATATATATATATATATATATATATCTGTTCTGTACTTCCAAAGAAACAGATTATTTCACGAGTACACGGGGAACCGGGCCAGGATTTAATTATTAAGGGCACTTTTAATTTACACCTTTTTTATGACATGTGAAATAAAATAAAAAGAGGTTAAATTATTTTTATATTACATTTAAAACATAAAAAAAAAAAAAAAAAAACATTTGGAGGATTAATATGTTTTAATTTCTCAATTGCTTTGAGCATAATATACATGATTGTATGTTGTCTAATATAAATTGAAGAAATAGAAATTACAATGGGAGAAGAAATTCTAAAAATGCTCAAAGATTTGCAAAAAAGAAAAAATGCTCAAATAAAATTTCTATCCCCCTCCCCTTTTATTTATTTTTTTAAATGATTCCACTTTGGTTGTCTTTGAAGAACAGGTTTTTAGAAAGCAGAGTTGGACTCGGGATTTACATTTATGGTTTCTGTTTTCGCAGTAACCAGAGGTCGTAATCTCCGCCCATTTTTCAAACCATTCTCCTGAATGAAAAATATTTAAGTATATTTCTAAAAAAAAATTTTTTTTTTTAATAATCTTTACTCTTTGTAATCAAGACACATTACTGTAAATATTCCAGCAGTTTTTTTTTTTTTTTTCTTTTTTTTCATGAAATTTAAAGTGGGAAAAAGGGGAAATTTCTTGTCCCTGTGAGTGCCCTGAAAAAAAGCTCAGATATGCGACCCCTGAGTAACAGAACTTCAAAATGTTGCAAAACTAAGAAGAAACAGAAAATTTTTTAATTATTTTTCACTGATTTCATATATCTAATACACCACGCTTTTTTTTTTATTATTAATATTTTTCAGAACATTCTCGTGGATGAGTAATTTCTGTCAACTTTACTTTACTGCAGTTTAAAAATGCGTGACATTAGTCACACATGCTTGAGTTTCACAGTTCTCGAATGACACTGTCTAATACGAAATAATACTAATATAATAGTGTAAAAACACGATAAATATTTTTCTAAAAAATAGTGGAAGAATGTTTACATTTGCGTACTTGCCAACCATCTCATTTAGAACCATACAATTTTTAGTACTCGCCTTTTTTTTGTTCACACAATAATTTATTAGAGTAATTTTAGTCTTATTTAATTGTAACGACATTTGGAGAGAATAACTCTAAAAATATAGTGGTGTGAGAAAAGGGGCGTTTTTTAAGGGGGCGTTAATAATTGTACGATTATTAATGAGATGGTTGGCAAGTATGCATTTGGAAAAAAAAAAAAAAAAAAAAAAAAAAGCACTGAATATGATTTTTGCAATAGGCTGTAAGTTATTCACGGTGTAAATATCATTCGATGGATGGCTTTTCTTAATCGCTAGCTCTCGTCGGTGCAGCAGCGTTAGTAGTCCCCGCCTTATTTATTTACTTATTTTTAAACATTTCCCCGGTTGATAAATTTCTGCCTATTTTGGATATACTTTTATTTTAAGAAAAATATTTATTGTATTTTTTAAGTAATATGTTGCGATTAAACAGGATAAAAATCTCTGTGTAACAATAGTGGTAGAAAAAGGAAACTGCATTTCTCCTTTATGAAACTGCCCTAAAAAAAAAAAAAAAAAAAAAAAAAAAGTTGGTAAAACGATTTTTGCTCGTGGTAATGTCATTAACTAAATAATTTAAATTATGGATATTCGTAATAAAAAGTTTTGTGAAGAACAATAATTGCTTGATATCACCCGTAATCTATAAAATTTAAAAGATTTAGAAATTACGCAAATATTTAAGAAACATAAAGCAACAGAGATTTTTAGATATTTTCTTTACTTGATCTGAGTTGGTAACATTTTAATTTATTGCGGAGCATTTTTACTCAATCCTTATTTCATAATACTTTTTCTTTTGTTTTCTGGCTCTCTCTTATTTACTTTTTCAAAGAGTACCTTTTCTTGTTATCACTTCACTAGCCAATTTGAATTTCCCTCATGCTCTCAAGCCACGCACTTCAACCAAAGACCACTCCTGTACTTCAATTTAGTTAAACCTAACCCTTTTAAAGAATTAACTGAAATTCCTAATAACATTACCTCTGGATTTAATGTAAATAACTTTAACGAATTAATTATTAGAGTTAAAAACGCAAGTAACAAAATGAAGGAAACCAACAATGCTATTAACAAGATTGCCACTCTCTGGAGAGACTTCGGAGATCAAACTTCTGATCTTCCATGATTTATAAGTTAATTAGTCTAAATTTACAGGACTTACTTGAATTTAAATTAACATCAGTACTGGTAGCCTTTCTTAGCCCTTGTTTTCTTTTCCCACTGATCTGGTACCGTTTATTTCCTATGTGTTACTTATTGTCTGGCTGCAGAAGGTGTGGAGAAATTGGTCTCAGGTACATCGGATACAATCATCTCCTGATCTCCTTACTGTAGTTATACAGTGGAGAAATATTTTCTATAAATAAAATGACGCGAAATAAAGATAGGACAAACAATTTAAGCTGAAGAATTAACTTATACAATTTATCCTGAATTATAAATCTTTATTTTTATTATTATTAATATTAATCAAAGTGGGCACTTGATATTGTTAACACGTAAAGTGATGAATTATTCAATTTTTCTATGTTAGTAAAGCAAATATAATAAAGCAAATATATCTTAATGTTGCAAATATATCTGCAATATATCTTAATAAAGCAAAATAATAAATTATGCAATGAAAATGTATCGCCTTGCTTCCTGAAGTATCATGTAGTAATATTCTTAATATTTCAGAGATCACACAAAGCAACTAGTTCTGAAACTGTCCTTGATACATCTAAGGATATAGTTTATAATGTAACAGTAAAAAATTTAGGCATATTGGCCACAACAGCTGCTACATCGACCCCATTAAAAGCACCCTTGACTAATTCTAATAATTCTTTATTATATACTATATAAAACATTCTAGAGATATAATGACAAGGATGGAACACTGGCGCATAATTCACACCGGTATTTCTTTGATAATTTTCTCTACCTATGATATCGTTGATTTAAGAATTAGAAAATTTTGTTTCATTCATAGTGGTATGAATTCTGCGCCAGTGTTCCATCCCTGTAATGAGAAAATTGCAATCGACTCAATGCCAAGTCAGGCGTTTAAAAGCAAAAATTTTTAAATTAGAAAATGAAAATAAAATGATTAAAGATAAATGTGATTAATGTAAATCAATGACTGAAAAAACAGGCATCACAAACTTATAGGAGGGTAAGGGTAATAAAGCTCTCTTTTCAAAACATCAGTTGAAAGTTGATTAAAAAAAAAAAAAAAAAAAAAGCTACGACCTGAAGTTACCATAAGATATATCATACTTTTATCTCATAAGTCCCCAGCAATGCTTCGCAGTATGAATATCATATCTTTTCCTTCACCCTCAACTTTTAAAAGGTATATTAGGTCATGCAGTACTGAAAACATGCAGTCATTAATAAAAGAAAGGCTTATATCTGAAATGAAATAATTAAATCATAAAAAAATATTTGTTTCCCTCCTCCTAGATGAAATGAAAATAAAACCTTAAATAATGTGTATTCCATTTTCTGATAGTGTTGTCGGGGTTGTAACTACAAATAATGAAAATGAAAAAGATAAATTAGTGACTCATTTACTTGGCTTTGTACTGCCTGGAAGTGTTAACATCCCATTACAGAATACCAGTAGGGTATTACTTTACAAATGGCTAGGGAAGGCATGACCACCTCTAGGGGTGAGTCTCAGAACGTCGCCAATTGCCCATTTCGCAGCACTAGTGCGACGTAAAACCCATACAACCACCCAACCAAAGTTCATTCAAAATCTCGCCAGTGTCGAATACGAATCATCCAATTTATTTTTCTATATCCAAGAATTTTCAGAATTTCGAAAAACTGTAAAATGCGTCTTTATGGGATTTTGTTTAGTTAAGAAGAAAGCAAATGTGTATGGTGGGGGAAGGGGGGAATCTTCTGTTAGTTTGATGGAAAGACCTTTTAAACAAAACATTCCTTGGAACTTTTCATTCTTAATCAAACTTTTCGAGCAACAAGCTTATAATAATCTGAAATACTATTTATTAATGACAGTGTAATGAAATGTTAAACTGAAATACTTTTATAAATATAATATGTTTATTTATATAATATATAATTATTTTTATAATAGATTTATTTTTTCTTAATGTTATAAAGCAACTGGAAGTAGTAATAAGCATTATTTTATGAAGGATAGCAAAGTTCACATAATTCAATTAAAAATCTATTTTCTACTTAATTTGTAGTTGTCATTCAAAATATTTAGTGTGAAAAATTAACATCTAAAAAAAAAAAAAAAAAAAAAAAGAAAATGAAAAATATCTAATGAACTTGATTTGGATTTGTTATATATCACACATTTCTGTTATTTTGAAAATATGTTCTAAAATAATGATAACAAATATATAATATAAATAACAAAACAAATTGAGCTTTTAAAAATATTATTAATATAAAATTCTAGCAAAATTTATTTTAATAAACGGCAAATATTTATTTGAATCTATTCCTAAACCCCAATTTTTTTTATTATTAATGAGAAATAAAATAACTCTAAGATTTTATGTTATAAAAGGTTTTGAAGAGAGAAAAAATTCAGTCTCCGAAAACGCTTGTTTGAATGAATCGATAATAGTTGAAGGTACGGCCTGCGACTTTAATTATTAAACCATTATAATCCCCGCACATGCGCAGGGAAGAGGGAACAACTGCTCAGAATCAGCTAAAACTGACCTACATTCACCTCAAGTTTTATAATAGTCGCTTGCTGCCCCGAGGGACGCATGCGAGAACTCTAGACCTACATTGTAATATGGTAGAAATCTGAGTGCAATGTCAAAAACTTATTAAGCAACATCTGCATAAATAAAAGGGGGTGAGTATATTAACAATTACAAAATATTTAGTATTTCTGAATAATTATTTTATTCCACTTTATTTCATTTTAATGTAAAACAAATAATAATAAAAAAAGAAAGAATTAAAAGAAAAGAAAGAAAGAAAATAAGAAATACCATGTATTGTGTAAGGATGTAACTGACGAATTAAAAACGAGAAAGTGAAATTTGTAAGACTACATTTAAGAAATAAATTTTTGCCATGCTAATGTGCAAACGTTTAAATAGAATTAAAAAAAAAAAATAAAGTATAATTAAGTTCAGTTACAAATTTTTAATAATATAATTTCAGATTCATATTTTAAGTAGTATTATCTATTATCCACAAAATCAATAATATAAATTGATTTTATATTAAAACTTTTTGCAAAAGCCACTCATACTTGCCGAAATCCTAATATTACGTAGTGTTGGTAGTTCCGCCCTATTTTTCACATCACTAAATTTTTAGAGCAATATTTTTCAAATATAATTATAATTAAATAAGAAGTGTACTCTGAAAGATACTTGTGCGAAAAAGAAGGCGGGGTTGACAATAATACGTAATATTAATTTGTATGATGGCAAATTTGCACAGATAACTTTTAAGAATTAATTTTTTGTAAAAAAGTTAGGGAGGAGCTTCGGGAAAGAAGGAGTGGGAAATTGTGAAAGTTACAAAAATAAAGCATACTTTTACCTTTCATTATAGACACACAACCGATTTGAAATCTTTGTATATATACCTATTTCTATTAACACCTTCGCGACCTCATGCTTTTGTCTTTGTCTCAATAAGATCCGCCTGTGGGCGTTATTCTTCCAAGTTACAACATTTCAGGACAAAATTTTCTGTATTCACATTTATATAACAAAAGGATATACATTTTGATTATGCTCTTTCTGATCAAAGTATTTGTATCCATAGTATACTGATTGTACAAACATGAATATAGGGTATATTATTAAGAAATAAATAATACACAAATTGTGAAAGAAACGCCTACTGGCGGAATAACAGATTTTGAAATGACGTGAATCTACTTCAGCGGTCGCGAAAGTGTTAAGAAATAAATAATAAGTTTCATATTTATGAATTTTGAGCATTCTACAGTTTAAGAGATAGAGAAACCTTTCAATCTGCTTAAAGATTCTTTGAAAAATGTACTTAATACTTTAAAAAAATTGAGAAAACCATCGCTTTTTATAGAGGTTAATTGACTGAAAAAAAAAAAAGAGTTAATTTTTACTAACTACACACTTTTCATCGATATTTTTAATGTATTCAAATTATTAGCATCTTATTACTATCACTTCGGTAAATTCCATCGAAACTGTTTTTAGCGAGATGATGTTAAAGAAGTAAAGAAGTTAAAGATGTTAAAGAATTGTTGCTGTTATTATTATTATTATTATCATTATTACTTTTCAAATAATTAATTTTGATCATTTGAAATCCTTCAGAGAGAATTTGTGTAGGATCGTAACACACACACACACACACACATATATATATACATGTGTTCTGTAATATCCCAGAAACACATTATTTCACGGGCACACAGGGAACAGGGCAAGGATTTTAATATTAACAACACTTTTAATTTACACCTTTTTATGATATGGGAAATAAAATAAAAATAGATTAAACTATTTTTATATTACATTAAAAACTTAAAAAAAAAAATAGCATTTGGAGGATTAATATGTTTTAATTTTGTAGTTGTTTTGAGCATGATATTAATGATTTTATGTTGTCTGATATAAATTGAAGAAATAGAAATTACAATGGGAGAAGAAATTCTAAAAATGCTCAAAGATTTGCAAAAAAGATAAAATGCTCAAAAAATATTTCTATCCCCCCCCCTTTATTTATTTATGTATTTTAATTTATTCCACTTTGGTTTTCTTTGAAAAACGGGCCTTTAGAAAGCAGAGTTGGACTCGGAATTTACATTTATGGTTTTTGTTTTCACAGTTAAGAGGTCGTAATCTCCGCCCATTTTTCAACACATTCTCATGAATGAAAATTTTTTTTAAAAATATATTGCTAAAATTTTTTTTGTACAAAATAATTCTTTCTTTTCTTTAATTTTTCTCTCTTTTACCTATAATTGTCAGAGAAAGTATTGTTTTTCATTTAAATTTTCAAAGTCGGTTTAATTATATTTGTTGAAAATGTATTATTATATCTATTATTTATTTTATGAATATTATTATTATTGGATGGCAACGTTAGTTAAAAAAAATATGACACTTGGTCTCGTTTAAACGAGAGCTCGTGTGTATTAAAATTTTTAGAATAAGTAATTTACTGTTTTAGAGCAGTAGGTTTTTTCCATTGGGAATAAAGTTTTTTGTATTTTTTAAATGATTTCTTTTTGTAAATAATATTCAACGTAGCTGTGTTCTTTTTTACTGATATTTGAATTTTAAGAAGAAACGCAGTACGTGTTATTCAATTGACTAGCCGCTTTGAAGATAAAAGTGTGAATATTTCATTTACTGGCGTCCGTCGATAACACTAGTTTTTAGAAAGCAGAAGAAAACAGTGATTTTCTTAAGTAGCTTTAACATTTGTGGCGTCTGAGCGACAGGAAATAGCAACATGTTTCAAGCAATAAAAGGATTTAAGAAAGATGATTTGATATATGTGGCGTCTGAAATTGGCGAAGAAGTACCAGCCAATGTTACTATTTCAGGTTTAAAAAATATTATATTGAACAGTGAAGAATACAAGAAAGATGCTGAATTTGTTCAAGTACTATTAGGAAATGCTGTTGCCGAGCGAAAATTACAAGAGCAAGAAGAAAAAATGAAACAAGATAATGAATTTGAAAAAATGAAACAAGATAAAGAATTTTAATTTGAAAAAATGAAATTTGAATCTGAAAAAATGAAAGTTGAAGCTGAAAAAGAAATCGAGCTCGCTAGAATTCAAGCTCAAAGTCGAGGTGAATCTGTTCCACTAAATTATGTACCTGATTTAAGCAATTCAAAAAGGAAATTTACGTTGCCAAGATTGGAATTTAGACAATTTGGCGATGACTTAAAAGATTGGCTTCCTTTTTGGAGTCAATTTGAGCAGGTGCATAAAGATGAAGATATCGCACCGGAAGATTAATTTCAGTATTTAGTGCAAGCCACGGTTGCTGGTTCCCGTGCAAGAGAAGTAGTTGAAAGTTTTCCGCCAACTGGCGCCAATTATGAAAGAGCGATCGAAAGCCTGAAATCTCGCTTTGGAAGAGAGGACCTCTTAGTCGAAGTATACGTTAGACAGTTACTAAAATTAATTATTTCTGTTCAAATTAAGGAAATGTTTTCATTAACTTCTCTGTATGACAAACTTGAATTGTATCTACGTGCATTGGAAACATTAGGTGTAACCACGGATAAATTTGCATCTATATTGTATCGCATGGTTGAATCTTGTTTCCCAGCTGATTTTTTAAAGGCTTGGAATCGTAGTAACATTTCTCATTCAAACACTGATGCTAAAGAGAAGTTGAATAATTTAATGGAATTTCTCAAAAAAGAAGTTGAAGGCGAAGAAAGGATATCTTTGGCAGTAGCTGGTTTCGGTTTAGGAAAGAGCCAAGAGAACAAACCTTTAAAAAGGAAGCAATGCAATTTTGAAAATTTGAAAAGTAAAGTACCTACTGCTGCGGGTTTATTAACGGCCGCTTCAAATAGAGAGGTGAAGATATCTTGCGTTTTTTGTGATGGCAAACATTCAAGTTCAGATTGTTTTTCAGCTCAGAAAATGAGTTTAGCAGAAAAACAAAAAATAATTAAAGATAAGCGTTGTTGCTTTGCCTGTTTATCGCCAACTCACACTGTTAAGAAATGCCGAACAGTTCTAAAGTGTGTGATCTGTTCTAAAAAGCATTTTCCTCTAATGTGTGATGTACTTGATTCACAAAAAAGGGCTGTGGAAAAGAAGGAAGAAAAATCTGCAGAAAATGATGTTAGTATGTCCAATTTCAACAAACGAAGTCCAAAGATATTTCTTCAAACCGTGAAAGCCAAATTGGTCTCTGGCAATAAATAGAAAACTGTGAGATTGCTCTTTGATTCTGCATCCCATAAGTCGTATATTCTGGAAAGTGTAGCCAAAGAAATGAATTATATACCTATTCGCCAAGAGAAAATGGTTCATTCCCTTTTTGGCGGCGTTATCACTAACGAGGTCAAGCATAACTGCTATAAAGTGACATTGAAACATTTGAAAGAAAATTTTGGCTGCAATTTCGAAGTTTTGGATCAGTCTACAATATGTGAAAATATCAGACCGGTTTTTCAAGGCCCTTGGATAAAGGAGTTAGAAGAAAATGAGATTAATTTAACGGACATTGGCGTCAAATGTGAAGCAATTGATATTCTCGTCGGAGCTGACGTTATGGGAAAAATGTTGACTGGAAAAAGAAAGGTCTTATCATCGGGTCTCGTGGCTTTAGAAACATACTTAGGTTGGACCTTAATGGGAAAAGTACCGCCTGGAAAAGCCTCGGAAGAAAACTTGGCGATGTCAGTGTTATCGCTATATGTAAATGAAGCTGAAATCTCAAATCTATGGAAGTTGGATTTAATTGGAATCTATGATCCTATTGAGAAGAAGTCCAAATACGAGACTGATATTCAGACTAAAGAGCATTTTTTAGAAACAGTGGCAATTAATAGAGAGGGCCGCTATGAAGTTTGTTTGCCATGGGCGGATGATAAGTCGCCTTTACCCGACAACTTGAGTTTGGCGAAGAAACGGCTCAAATACACAACAGCAAAGCTTATAGCGATGAACATGTATGAAAAATATGAAGATGTTCTTCTGAACTGGATTAATGAAGGCATAATTGAGGAAGTTCCCAAGAATGAAGTAAACTCTTATGGCAATTACTTACCTCATCGTGCTGTAATAAAACCTAGTAGCAGCACTACTCCAATTCGCCCAGTGTTTGATGCTTCAGCTGGATTAGCAAATTATCCTTCTTTAAACCAATGCTTGGAATGTGGTCCTAATCAAATGGAACTTATCCCAGATATTTTACTTCGATTCAGAGAAAAAGAATTTGGCGTTATCGCTGACATTAGAAAAGCTTTTCTGCAAATAAGCATTCGTAAAGACGACAGAGATTTCCTGCGTTTTTTATGGTGGGAAAACTTAGAAGGTAAGAAACTAAAAGTATTTCGCCATACAAGAGTTGTTTTTGGTGTTAAATGCAGTCCTTTCCTTTTGGCTGCGGTAATTGAGTATCATATTCGGCGTTGTAACGGATTTGAAGAATCTTTAAAGAAAAGGCTTTTAGAGAGTTTCTACGTAGATAATGTTGTTACCAGTCTTAATAACAAAGAAGAATTAGATAAGTTTATCGTTAATTCTAAAGCTTTAATGGCCAAAGGTTGTTTTGATCTTAGAGAATGGGAATGGTCTGGCGACTGTAATGAGACTAGTTCTAAGAAAGAGACTCAAGTATTAGGTCTTATTTGGAATAAAGAGCTTGATACATTGAAGATTAACATGAAATGGTTAGACAACATTAACATGGAAAAATTAACAAAAAGAACTATGTTGTCTGTCGTCCACAAAGTTTTTGATCCTTTTGGCTTCACCTCACCAGTCATGCTTTGTCCAAAAATAATGTTACAAAAAGCATGGAAACTAGGAACGAGTTGGGATGAAGAGATAACTGGTGAGCTTCATAAAGAGTTTATGCAGTGGTTTCAAGAACTGAAGTATTTGACTGATATACAGATACCTAGGTTTAATCGAGTATCATCCGAAGATTTAAGCAACTGCACTATTCACACATTTGTTGACGGAAGCAAAGATGCCTATGGTGCAGTTACATTCCTTAGAGTAGAGGATGCTAATCAAGTTAATTTATTTTTGCTTGCAGCAAAGTCTCGAGTGGCTCCGTTAAGAGGTGTAACTATACCTAGAATGGAACTTCTAGCTGCTGTAATTGGAGCGAGACTGACGAATTCGGTTATTGAAGCTCTTGGTTGGAGAAATGTTATGACTCATTACTGAAGTGATTCTACAACGGTTCTTGCATGGATACAACGAGAAGAAAATTGGTCCGTTTTTGTAAGAAACAGAGTGCAGGAGATCAGAAAACTGAGTGATCCTTCATCATGGAGACATATAACGGGGGAGAAGAATGCTGCAGACTTGCCCTCCAGAGGATGCAAAGCAAAGCATCTAGTCTCATCAAAATGGTGGGAGGGTCCACAATGGATGAAAGACGTTTCTGAATTTCGAGCAATGATGGATTTCTCTAATCGCGATTGGAATGAGGAAGAAATTGAAAAGGAAAAACCTAGGAAAACTTGTATACTGACAAATACTGAAGCTATTGTTGATGAAGATTGGTACTATAGATACTTTTCTAGTTATGATAGAATTATTCGTCTTGTTGCATGGATCCTTCGTTTCAAGCACAACTGCAAGAATTTTAATTGGAGGAAGCATGGTGAATTGACAGCCTCAGAAATTCATGAAGCAGAAATGAAGGTTTTACTTCTAATTCAGAATGAGTCTTTTCCTCAAGAAGACGAAAAGAGATTGAAATCTTTGCAAACGTTTAAAGACGAGCTTGGTGTCATTCGTCTGAAGACGAAAATTATTTATCGAAAGGACAGTGAAGATTTTCTTAAACCTATTGTTCTTCCATCAAAACATGAAGTGGTAAAACGGCTAATTTATAAAGCACATGTTGAGAACTGCCATGCTGGTGTCCAGATACTAATAAATATACTTCGAGAAAAGTATTGGATCCTAAACGGCAGAAAGGCAGTGAAAAAAGTTGTAGCCAGCTGCACTGCATGCAAAAGATTTCGGTCAAAGAACTTGGAAGTAATCAGTCCTCCACTTCCTGAAAACAGAGTTAAAGATGCTGCAGTTTTTCAGATAACTGGTGTTGATATGGCTGGGCCATTATTTCTGAAGGATAACAAGAAAAGCTGGGTTTTAATTTTTACTTGCGCAGTATACAGAGCAGTCCATTTGGAGCTTGTTACTTCTGTTTCAACAGATGCGTTCTTAATGGCTTTTAGAAGATTTACAGCTCGCAGAGGAAGATGCTCTACTGTACACTGTGACAATGGTTCAAATTTTGTAGGAGCAGCCAACTATTTCAAGAAACTAGACTGGGAACGCATACGAAAACATGGAGCTGTCAACTCTATTGATTGGAAGTTCAATCCCCCAACTGCTGCTTGGTAGGGAGGTTGGTGGGAGAGATTAATTCGAATTCTAAAAGATCTCTTGAAAAGAGTATTAGGGCTGGCACGTCTCGATTACGAAGAAATGATGACGGTTTTAGCTGAGTGTGAGAAGGTAGTCAACTCAAGACCTCTTACTTACATCTGTGAAGAGGAAGCTGTAAAACCAATTTCGCCATTGATGTTCATCCAAGATATGCATGAATGCAGTCTTCCTGATTTGGATGCTGTTGAGCAAAATTTTTTGTGTAAAAGGCTCAAATACAGACAAACCATTCTCAAAGATTTACGAAGCCGTTTTAGATCTGAATATCTTGGTACTCTTATTCTACGTAAAAGTAAAAGCAAAAAGTCAGACAAACATACCGTTACTGTTGGCGAAATTGTTATGGTGGGATCCGATAATAAAAAGAGAATCTACTGGCCTTTAGGTCGTATCACTGAGATTATACCAGGTAAAGACGGACAAGTACGACTTGTTAAAGTGCAAACTTCCCAAAAGGAGCTCTTACGCCCGATTCAAAGAGTTTATCCCCTAGAGATAACATCGTCTGAAGATCTTCCCACACCGATGACTCTCAGTAAAGTTAAAGAATCAGATAACATCTCCAAAGTTTCAGACAGTACTACTAATGAGCAAATGAAGTTTAGTAGAGTTGGCCGAAGAATTAAGGTGCCGGAAAGACTGAACTTGTAGATTATATTAGATATTGTTGATCATTCTTCTATTTATTTTACTTTTTCATTTTTATATTTTTTAAATGTAATGTTGCCATCTTTGTACCAAAGTTGTTTGACTAATAGTTTTTATGTTTTGATTATTATTTATAATCAAAAGGTGGGAGGATGTTGAAAATGTATTATTATATCTATTATTTATTTTATGAATATTATTATTATTGGATGGCAACGTTAGTTAAAAAAAATATGATACTTGGTCTCGTTTAATCGAGAGCTCGTGTGTATTAAAATTTTTAGAATAAGTAATTTACTGTTTTAGAGCAGTAGGTTTTTTCCATTGGGAATAAAGTTTTTTGTATTTTTTAAATGATTTCTTTTTGTAAATAATATTCAACGTAGCTGTGTTCTTTTTTACTGATATTTAAATTTTAAGAAGAAACGCAGTACGTGTTATTCAATTGAGTAGCCGCTTTAAAGATAAAAGTGTGAATATTTCATTTACTGGCGTCCGTAGATAACACTAGTTTTTAGAAAGCAGAAGAAAACGGTGATTTTCTTAAGTAGCTTTAACAATATTTGCACATTTTTGGATCCCAATCAAGCACCACGTTTGCAGCAATTGCTTTTCAAGAGGAGGAGCGGGGAGGCTGGTATTCTCCCCCCTTTTTTCGGTACTGTTCTGGAAATAAAAAATTCCCGCCTTTTTTTTTTTTTTGATATTTCTAATTTCATGCAGAAATTGTACTGATGTACTTATATTAATGTTCGATCATTATACAAGGTAGAGATTATTTTGTAAAATAAGTGTTAGCAGTAAAACCTATGAGAGTGTCCCTGAAATAAAGGGCGGTGAGCACAACCCCTGCGATTGTGTATGCATGACACTTTCATTAACTTAACTCATGAACATTTTCATTAACGTAACTCCTATAAAAGAAGTCAGAAATCTAATATAATGTAAAAAATCCAATTTAAATTGAGGTCGCGGTTCAATAAGCCTTTATGGAAAAAAAAAAAAAAAAAAGAAGCGAAGCTCGTAGAATGAATGACATTTCAAACTAAACCTATCAAATGTAGGATTTCTAAATTACAGGGATGGAACACGGGCGCAGAATTCATACCGGAATCCGTTTAAGAAATTTCTCTACCTATAATATCGTCGATTTAAGAAGTAGAAAATTTTCTTACATTGATAGTGGTATGAATTCTGCGCCCGTGTTCCATCCCTGAAATTATAAAAAAATTCAGATTTTCATAACAGAATTATGCAATATTTCACTGGCTTAATGGGATTATTACTTTGAAAATAATGTGGAGTTGTATGAAAATTATAATACACATCACAATGCTTATCTTAATTAATCAACAAATTAGTAAGCGTTCCCATTTTTTTATAATTTATTCACAAACATTCTTAGCCCTGCCTTGTTTTCATATCAGAAATTTAGTAGATTATTCTCATAAATATGTGACAACGATTAAATAAGAAGAAAATAATGTTTCAAAATTTCCGGTATGAAAAAGAGGCGGGACTAAACATGATTGTGAATAAATTATAAGAAATGGGAACGCTGAAATTAGTATACCTGTCAACATTTTAAGTAATATTCCATAAAATCTTTAGTGAAGTGAGGGGGAAAAAAGTAGGCAGGACTAAAAATTTTACGCATCATTAATTAGAATGTTGGCGGTATGAATTAAGATAAGCTTAATGCATACCTGCCAACATCCTTATTATAAACCGAAAGACTTTTAGACATGCTTTTTTTTCACACTACTTTATTTTTAGAGTAATTTTCTCCAAAAGCAGTTACGATTAAATAAGTATAACATTACTCTAAAAAAAAGATTGTTGTGGAAAAATAATAATAAATAAATAAATAAATAGACGCGTGTGCAAAAAGCTTTCCGTTTATTAATGAGATGTAAAAAATCCAATTTAAATTGAGGTCGCGGTTCAATAAGCCTTTATGGGAAAAAAAAAAAAAAAAAAAAAAAAAAAGAAGCGAAGCTCGTAGAATGAATGACATTTCAAACTAAACCTATCAAATGTAGGATTTCTAAATTATAAAAAAATTCAGATTTTCATAACAGAATTATGCAATATTTCACTGGCTTAATGGGATTATTACTTTGAAAATAATGTGGAGTTGTATGAAAATTATAATACACATCACAATGCTTACCTTCATTAATCAACAAATTAGTAAGCGTTCCCATTTTTTTATAATTTATTCACAAACATTCTTAGCCCTGCCTTGTTTTCATATCAGAAATTTAGTAGATTATTCTCATAAATATGTGACAACGATTAAATAAGAAGAAAATAATGTTTCAATATTTCCGGTATGAAAAAGAGGCGGGACTAAACATGATTGTGAATAAATTATAAGAAATGGGAACGCTGAAATTTGTATACCTGTCAACATTTTAAGTAATATTCCATAAAATCTTTAGTGAAGTGAGGGGGAAAAAAGTAGGCAGGACTAAAAATTTTACGCATCATTAATTAGAATGTTGGCGGTATGAATTAAGATAAGCTTAATGCATACCTGCCAACATCCTTATTATAAACCGAAAGACTTTTAGACATGCTTTTTTTTCACACTACTTTATTTTTAGAGTAATTTTCTCCAAAAGCAGTTACGATTAAATAAGTATAACATTACTCTAAAAAAAAGATTGGTGTGGAAAAATAATAATAATAAAATAAATAAATAGACGCGTGTGCAAAAAGCTTTCCGTTTTGTTTATTAATGAGATTATTGGCAAGTACGTAAATGTATCCAAGTGTTGTGAACTCAGCATAGTAAATTCGAAGGTCCAGTGTTTCACCTATGAATACCTAGTAATACTTTTAATTAATACAATATTGCTGATAGATCCGCCCATTTTTCACACCGGCGTATGGTAAAAGCATTTTCCTTCTTATTTCCTCGTAATTATATACAGAAAAAATTTATTCAAAACTAAAGTGGTGTGGAAAAAAGAGAGAGACGGTACTTCCTAATAAATTATAAATTTTATCAAATACACCAACATTTGAAAGGGTTAAAATTGCTCAACATGAGCATGGTGTGCAATACAGTAGAAATTTAAAAAAATAAGTAAATAAAGGAAGGCAATATCTCAGCTTCTACACGTGATAATAATATTACGGTATATTATTTACGCTGTTTTCAGGTATGTTCAGCACATAGCAGGAAGATAAAAATTACACACTATAACTCAGGGACCATACTCAACGCCCTTTTTTCAGGACACTCTAATGAATATTAAATTTAAAAATTTACTGCTACCACTATTTTTTTTTTAAAATATAAATTAACCCTTTGTGCTCGGCATATTTTCCCGTTTGGAGCAGTAAGACCTTTTGGCGTTCTTTTAACCCCTTAACGCGCGCTGTCCTCGCTGCGAGGACGCAAAATTTAAGACCCATCTGCAAATATTCATCCCGGAAATTTTTCGCAAAAACTTATGTTTATAACATAGCAGAAAAGGCCGGTTTTTTTAACCTTAAAATTAAAAATTTCGTTTACTTTAATTTAGTTCATGAATTCCCGAGGCAGTATAATTTAAATCATCCGAATTGTCTTGCGCCGTAAAGGGTTAAAATGTCACACATATTGTTTCCAACTTACTACCATTTGGCTACCGAAAATTTGTAATAATTTCTTTTATTTTACATCATCATCAAATAAAATAAATCTTTCTGTTAAAATTTTCCGGTAGACCATAGTTACACGTTTTAGAAAAATAACATTTCATTTGCAGAGAAACACTTTAAGGCGTGGCTCGATTTTTTAATGCCCCCTCAGAAAGGACATACAAGCGATAAGGGTTAATCTGTAACCTGTATAATATTGGTCCATTACTACACGTATTGCTCGGAATAGAAAATTAAACATTAAAAATAAGATGCTCTTGCATAAGTCCTACTTACGACCCATTCTCACTTATGTATGTATGGTATGGTCATATGCTGCAAAATCCCATACCAAGTTCCTCATTAGGGCACAAAACGCAACAATTAGACAAATACTTGATATGGCATGGTATGTTCGAAATTTTCACATTTATAAGGAAATTTCTACTCCAACTCTCAATTTCATTCAGTACTCAAATGTACAATTTCATTTGTCTCTAGAATCCTTAGATAAAGACACGAGCTACGTATGACCATAACGATCCTATGAACAGACGTAGACCCAAAGCGGGCCTCGTTCTGAACTGACAATTTTAACCTGTTTGCTATTTTACCCTGTGTTACGTATTTTTTAATCTTTTCTATCACCTTCGGGCGCTGAGTTCTCCTCGGAGATTTTACCCTGTGTTGTCCTGTGTTTGTTTATGATAAGTTTGTCATTCTTTGTAAAAAAAAAAAAAAATTAGAAGACAATAAAAATTAAAAAAATTGCTCCTAGAAAATACAATAACATTCCTACTATCCTTGAACTTTCTATTATATTTTGTAATGATATCCTTAACCTTCCTTATTTTAAGTTTTTTCTTTTTTTTTGTGCTTCCTATTTTATGAATTCCAGGTCTACATATTTATGTTTTGGTGTTCCTTCTCTGTCCCCCCCCCCCCCCCTACCTCGCTATTGCAGTGATTGTGATATTTTTAGGACTCTCGCCTCTTTAGTTCCCTCCCTCCTTAGGCAGAGGTAGATGTGTCGCTTTTGTCACATCCATTCCACAGTATCCGAAGATCCGAAGATACTACACGTTTGTACGTGCCAACCATCTCATTCCGAACCGTACAATTTTTAGTACCCGCCTTTTATTTCCCGCCAATCATTTTTTAGAGTAACTTTATTCTTTTTAAATCGTACAACATCTGCAGAGAATTACCCTAAAAGTAAAATGATGTGAAAAAGGGGTCATTAACAATTTGGACAAAGAAAAGGTTATATATATCCTATTATTTATGCAATAGTGAGAGCCATGAATAACAGAATTAAATATAATAATTGTATAAAATTATGTTCTATATAGCTGGCAAATTCAAAATGAGATACTAAAAATAAAATTTTAAGTTTTAACAAGGACGTTATTGAAGCGATAGATAGCTTAACTGATATCATCTTAGTGTTTATTAGTCACAGACTTGCAAAATTCATAATTTATTACAGAGCATTTTTCACCCCACCTTTTTTATACCCTTTTTCTTATCATGAATTTTTTCTTTACTTTTATTGTACTTAAAATAATGATTTTTTTTTTTTTTTTTTTTTTTTAATGAATTAAGTGGTGTTGAATAAAAGCGAGGTTAATAGTGCTCCAGTATAACTTTAGGAACTTAGCGATCCTCTAAAGATTACCTCTCATTTGTTCAATTTTTAAGATGGCTACTTTTAAGCAAGTTTTTTAAGCAAATAAAATTCTCATTTAATATTAAAGAAAATATATCTAAAACTTGTTAAATAAACATGTATATATGAAATTCTTCTACAGATATAATATCTAACATTTAAAGTTTAATATATAAAAATTTTAAATTAAGCCAAATTTAATTTCTTCATTTATTAACGACACTGTAATGAAATTTTAAACTGAAATATTTTTATAAATATAATACGTTTATTTATATAATATATAATTATTTTATCATTGATTATTTTCTCTTAATGTTATAAAGTAACTGTAAGTAGTAATAAGCATTATTTTATGAAGGATAGCAAAGTTCACATAATTTAATTCAAAATCTATTTGTATCAATTTGAAGTTGTTATTCAAAGTATTTAGTGTGAAAAATCAACATCTAAAAAAAAAAAAAAGAAAGAAAGAAAGAAAGAAAAGGGAAAAAAATCTAATGGATTTGATTTTAATTTGTTATATACCACACATTTCTGTTATTTAAAAAAATTTGTTTTAAAATAATGATAATATATCTGTAGAAAAAAATTACAGCAAAATCCGTATAATAAAAGGGTGTGAGTAACTTAACAATTTTCGATGATTTAGTATTTCTTAATTAATAATTTATTCCATTTTATTTTATTTTAATGTGTATGAATAAATAAAATAATAAAAAATAAAAATAAAATAAAAAATTATAAAAAAAAAAAAAAAAGAAAAAAGAAAGGATGAAAGTCAGAAATACGATGTATTGTATAAGGATGTAACTGACCAATTACAAAAATGAAAAGTAAAATTTATAATACTACTTTTAAGAAATAAATTTTAGCCATGATAAATCACAAAAGTTTAAAATGAATTTTTAAAAGAAATTAAACTATAATGAATTTTAAATACAAATTTTGAATAATATAATAATAGATTCATATTTTAAGCAGTTTTATCTATTATCAGAACTCATACAAAATTCGTAATATAAACTGATTTTATTGTAAATTTTTTTTTCAAAGAACACACATGCTTGCCGACATCCTAATTAATACTTCATAGGGTTGGTAATTCCGCCCTATTTTTGACACCACTAAATTTTTAGAGCAATATTTATTAAATATAATTATGATTAAATAAAAGGAAGTGTACTCCAAAAAGATACTTGTGTGAAAAAGAAGGCAGGGTTAACAATAATATGGAATATTAATTAGTATGTTGGAAAGCAGATTTCATTCTTTGCAAGTAAGTTAGGGAGGAGCTTTAGAAAAGAAGGAGTGGAAAATTCTGACAGTTAAAAAAATGAAGCATAATTTTACCTTTCATTATAGACAGAAAATTTTTGGAATCTTTGCATGTATACCTATTTCTATTAACAGTAAAACCTTCGCGACTGCATGCTTTTGTCTTTTTGACAGTAAGATCTGCCTGTGGGCGTTATACTTCAAGGTTGCAACATTTCAGGACAAAATTTTCATTATTCACATTTATATTATAAAAGGATATACATTATAATTACATTCTTTCTAATCAAAGTATTTTTATTCATAGTATATTGATACAAGTGTGAATATTGGATATATTATTAAAAAATAAATCATATACAAATAATGAAAGAAACGCCTACTGGCGGAATTACAGATTTTGAAATGAAGTGAATCTACTTCAGCAGTCGCGAAAGTGTTAAGAAGTAAATAATAAGTTTCATATTTATGAATTTTGCGCATTCTACAGTTGAAGTTATAGAAAAACCTTTCAATCTGCTTAAAGATTCTTTGAAAAATGTACTTAATACTGAAAAAAAAAAAAAAAAAAAAAGAGAGAGAGAGAGAGAGAGAAATATTCTTCTTTTTAGTCGTTAATTGACTAGGAAAGAAAGAAAAAAGGTAGTTTTCGCTAACTACACAATTTTTATTGATATTTTGAATGTATTGAAATTATTACTATCGTATTACTACCACTTCCGTAAATTCCATCGAAATTGTTTTAGAGGATGGTGTTAAGAAGTAAAGTCCGGTTTCCATTTGCGCTCACTGGGCGCTTTCTATTCAGAATCCTTTGATGTGGTTAGGCTAGCTCACATTAGCTCAAAGCCTTCGGACGGGCTGTTTCTAACCCCCTGCTGAGATAATTGAGGGGCCGGGAGGCAGATATCTTTGTCAATTTTGCATGCTTTCCTTTGAGTTAACTGCGCGATCTGATAAGAAAGGGCTACAACTGATGACAAGACATTTGGCTCTTTGTGTCGGAAGCGTGATTAATGACGTTTTGAGCATTGATCTTGAGCCCAAGTCGAAACTGGCCTTAAAGAAATTAAAGATGTAAAAAAGTTATTTTCTTTTCAAATAATTTATTTTGAACATTAGAAGTCTTTCAGAGAGATTTTGTGCAGGATCGTAATATATATATGTATATAAGGTCATTGTGCCTAAATGCGACGTGATTTTTGGTAAGTTTATCGCATTTAGGAAACTTATGACATTTTAGTAAACAAATAATTATGAAAAGAAAGAAAAAATGGTTGAATATTATACTCATAGTTCTAAACTAGTGTTTTGTGTCATTTTTTTTCAAGAAATTAAAAAAAATATCAGTAATTTATGAAAATATATACCAGCGTCGCATTTAGGAAATTTTTGTCGCATTTAAGGTACTATATCCTAAATGCGATGTTCAAAGTCCCTAAATGCGATAATGCATTTAATGCATGGGAGTTACTTTAATGTTATTAACACTTTCCAAAGAAGGTTGAAAACTGTTATTAAGACTTTCCAACAAGGTTGAAAAGTGTTTATGACTTCGGTTTGTCTGTCTGTCCGTCTGTCTGTCTGTCCGTCCGTCTGTCTGTCCGCGCTCTAACTCCCGTAAATATTTATGGAATTTCTTGAAACTGATATATGTTATTCAAGATTACTATTGGACGTTCCCTATTGAAAATGGAGTTCATACCTCAACTATTTTGTGTACAGGGACACCCGTATTTCTACAAACCATATTTTCTTACCTTTACTGTAGACATATCTTAATGAAATTGAAATATGTTATTAAAGTTTACTATAGGATGTTTTCTGTATAAAATAGAGGAAATATCACCATCGGTTTAAGTACAGGGACACTCAAAAGTATTCCAAAGCATTGCGTTCTATGAGAGATATTTCTATAAATCAAATTTTAATAACTTTACTTTCCACGAAGTTTTTGGAAATTTAAATATGGTATTTATATGCACAAAAGAATGCTTTGCACAGAATATAGCATGATTAGCATTAGATTTACAGGGTGGTACAAAAATATCCAGTTACATTAACAGCTATTAAAAAAATTGCTAGAATTGTACTTTCGTTTAAGTTAAGCGTTTTTAACACAAACTAACATTTTTTAAGGGTGAATATGATACCTCTACTGGTTTGTGTACAGGGACACCCGAAAGTATTTCAAAGCATTGTGTTCTATGAGAGGTATTTCTATAAACCAAATTTTCATACCTTTACTGTAGACATATTTTAATGAAATTGAAATATGTTATTCAAGATCACTATCGGGCCTTCCCTATTGAAAATGGAGTTTATACCTTTACTGGTTTGTGCACAGGACACCCAAAAGCATTCGAAAGCATTGTGTTCTATGAGAAGTATTTCTATAAACCATATTTTATACCTTTACTGTAGACATATCTTAATGAAATTGAAATATGTTATTCAAATTCCCTATTGGATGTTTCCTGTATAAAATGGAGGAAATACCACCTCCGATTTATATACAGGGACCCTAAAAGTATTCCAAAGCATTGCGTTCTATTAAAGATATTTCTATAAATCAAATTTTAATCACTTTACTTTCCACGAAGTTTTTGGAAATTTAAATATGGTATTTATATGCACAAAAGAATGCTTTGCACAGAATATAGCATGACTAGCATTAGATTTACAGGGTGGCACAAAAATATCCAGTTACATTAAGAGCTATTAAAAAAAATGGCTAGAATTGTACTTTCGTTCAAGTTAAGCGTTTTTAACACATTCTAACATTTTTTAAGGGTGAATATGATTTCAGTTTTGTGTATCTGCCTGTCCGCCTGTTTGTCTGCGTGTCTGTCTGTCCGAGCTCTAAATCTCATAAATATTTATGGTGTTTCTTCAAAGTGATATATGTTATTCAAGTTCACTATCGGATGTTCCCTATTTAAAATGGAGTTTATACCTATACTGGTTTGTGTACACGGACACCCGAAAGCATTTCAAAGCATTGTGTTCTATGAGAGGTATTTCTGTTGGTTTTACTGTAGACATATCTCAATTAAATTGAAATATGTTATTCAAGTTCACTACTGGATGTTTCCTGTATAAAATGACGGAAATACCACCACCGATTTATGTACAGGGACAGTTAAAAGTATTCCAAAGCATTGCGTTCTATGAGAGATATTTCTATAAATCAAATTTTAATAACTTTACTTTCCACGAAGTTTTAGGTAATTGAAATGTGTTATTTATATGCACAAAAGAATGCTTTGCACAGAATATAGCATGATTAGCATTAGATTTACAGGGTGGCACAAAAAGATCCATTTATATTAAGAGCTACTGATAAAACAATTCTAGGATTGCACTTTCGTTTACATTAAGCGTTTTTAACACTTTCTAACATTTTTAAGGGTGAATATGATTTTAGTTTGTGTGTCTGTCCATCTGTCTGTCCGTCTGTCTGCCCGCGCTCTAACTCCTGTAAATATTTATGGAATTTCTCGAAACTGATATATTTTATTGATGTTCACTATCGGTTGGTTGGTTGGTTGGAGGATTAAGGCCGATTGACTCCTTATGTGTCCTAGGCCTATAGGGGGAATGCCCTCCGTGGGGGTCTTTCTAAGGGGTCCCAGCCCGTATTTACGCGAGTTTCGGAGGAAACCACGGAAAACTCCGAACGGCTAGGTCGATGAGCGCGACCTGGGATCGAACCCGGCACCTCCCATCTACCAGCTTTGAGCGCAGAACCGCTCGGCCGCTGGTGGGCAGTGTTCACTATCGGATGCTCGATATTGAAAATGGAGTGAATATCTCTTCTGGTTTGTGTACAGGGACACCCAAAAGCATTCGAAAGCATTGTGTTTTATGAGTGTTATTTTTATAAACATTATCCCTATAGAATGTTCTCCATTCAAAACGACATTAATAGGTCCTGTACAACTAATTTGTTTACAGGGACAAAAAAAAAAAAAAAAAAAAAAAAAAATATGCCAATGCATTACGGTTTAGGACAGAATTTTTTGAAAGTTAAGTCCTTCTACTGCAAAAATCATAAGAATATTGAAATGTATTGTTAATATTTTAAAATAATGTTTTGTATAGAATATGGTATGATTAACTTTCTGATTTAAAGGGCTACACTAAAATATTCAGAGAGATCAAAAGCTGTAATTATAATTTAATGGCTGCATTTTATTTTGCGTTAAGCCTTTTTAACTCTTTCCAAAATGCCTAAGAGTAATTTTAAAATCAATTAGTCTATCTGTATATTTTTCAGTCCTTCTGTCTGTTGTGTGATAACGTTGTAAAGTTTGCGTTGACGCAAACTCCATCTTAACTTAATTAGATCACTAAATGGATAAGTAAGAGAACACAAGACTTGAATTAACATTAACTAAAGTTTATTTGGGCAGATTAATGAGGAGGGTGGCCTGGCAATTAAACTACCTCAGTCAGTGTATTACTCGATCAAAATATATATATCAACAATTAAATTAGATTATCTTAAATATCTCACCCGAGCAAGCAATTGAAGGTGTAGCGACGGTTGCACTCGTAACTCCACTGCTGTGACTTTACTTTCGATCAGAGGATTCCCTACAGATCGAAATTCACTTTCACGAGCGCTAGCAAATACTCGTACTAACACTCATCATGACTTATTCCTCACTCCTCTAAATTTCTACTACTCAATATTCGCCAAAGTAAGACTTTCAACAATCCACTATAATACTCCAATATCCACACTATATGCTCCGACATCCACTATAATATCCTCCAACATCCACTATAATATCCTCCAACATCCACTCCTATCTACTAAAACCATGGCCATTTTATACTTCTTCCTACATCCTCCTCTCTCTTCATTTCAATCCGTCCTTTTAAAATCACTTCTAATTTATCTGACATTCAAAATCTAAGTCTTTCATTGCAGCACCCTGCCGACACAAAGCTAACTCGACCTCAACTTTCGCCGAGTCACTGGCGACGAAGAGATTTTAACCGTCCCCACTTTCTACTTTGCTGGATCCAGCTTAATTAAAACAACTGTGGTGACGTTCTGACGTCTCAACCTCACAACGTAGGCAAAGAATATTAAAAGTTATTCGATACAACAATTACGTACAGTTGGAAGGTGTTACTAACCAATGGGTACTGCATGATTTTTCTTTCTTGTTTAAGTCTTAACGTGTTTTCAATTTCTGTATCTATGTGCCCGAATCTCCATTTGTCTATCTGTCCGTGTATTGCACTTAGCGTCCGGAAATATTTTCTGAATTTTTAAAAAAATATATATGTTATTCATATTCACTATTGAATGTTCCCAAATAAAAAGGGCATTAATAGGTACTGTACAACATGTTTATGTACAGGAACGCGCAAAAAATGCCAATGCGTTGCCTTTTAAGACATACATTTTTATAATTTACATTTAAAGAACTTTCATACTGTACTTTCAACTGTAAAATCATAAAGAAATTGGCATTTATTGTTAATTTGCTAAAATAATGTTTTGTATAAAATATGATTTTGTTAACCTTCAAATTTACAGGACTACACTGAAATTTTCAGACAGATTAAGGACTGGAATTACAATCGAAGGGCGACGGTTTCTTTTATGTTAAGCAATTTTAACACTTTCAAACAGTGTTTAAGAATGATTAGGAATTCAATTAGTCTGTCTGTATGCCTTTCAGAACTACTGTTTGTTTGTTGTGTGGTAACGTAGGTACAGAACTTTCAAAGTTATAAGATACAACAATTACGTGCAGTTGGAAAGTGTTAATAATCATTGCGTAATGCATGATTTTTCGTTTTTTTTTTTTTATAGTTTATAAAATACTTAATACCACATAACTATTTCAAGATAAAATGTTGTGTAACTCTATGTGCAACTCTTCCTTTAACAGTGTGTGTAACTCTTCCTTTTTATTAACAGTGTGTGGAACTTTGTGTGTAAATCTGCTGTTTGTTAACAGTGTGTAACTCTTCTTTTTTTTTAACAGTGTGTGTGTAATTCTGTGTGTATTGCTGAACTTTTTTAACAGTGAACGTAACGCTATGTGAAACTGACACTGTGTGTGCAACCCTGTATGCAATTAACAGTATGTGTGTAGCTCTTCTTTCTTAATAACAGTGTGTGTAACTCCATGTGTAATTTTGTTTTTTATTAACAGTTTTTTTTTAACATTATGTGTGACAGTGTGTGTATCGCTGATTTTTAGCAAACGACGTGTGTAATTTTACTTATGTGTAACTAGCAGTGTGTGTAACCCTGTACGTAATTAAAAGTGTGTGTGCAACTCTGCCATCTTATTAACTCTGTGTGTGTAACTCTGTGTGTAACTCTTTATTAACAGTGCGTTTTTATTAACAGTGCATGTAACTCTGTATATAATCCTGCCTTTTTATTAGCAGTGTGTGTAATTCAATGTTCAATTCTTTTTTTTTTTTTTTAACAATGTGTGTAACTTTGCGTGTATCACTGATTTTTTGCTGTGTATAATTCCGCCTTTTTATTATCAGTGTGTGTAACTCCGTATGTGAATCTCTTTTTTTTTTTTTTTTTTTTTTTTTTGACAATGTGTGTAACGCTGTGTGTACCGCTAATTTTTTGCTAACAGTGTGTGTGTAACTCTGCTTCCATGAATATTTACGGGAGATACAGCACGGACAGACAGACAGACAAACTTAAGTCATTAACACTTTTCAACTTTATTGGAAAGTGTTAAAAACATTTAGAAAGTGATAAAAACGCTTATTGTAAACGAAAATGCAATTCAAGCAATTTTCCAACAATACCTCTTAATGTATCTGAATATTTTTGTGTGGCCTTGTAAATATAATGCTAATAATATTGTATTTTATGGAAGGCATTCTTTTGTGCATATGAATAATATATATATATATATATATATATTTACGACTTGTGCAAAGTAAAATCATTAAAATTTGGTGCTTAGAAATACCTTCCATAGAACGCAATGCTTTTAAATACTTTCGGATGTCCCTGTATACAAACCAGTGATGGTATTTACTTCAGTTTACATGGGGAACATCCGGCAGTGCACTTAAATGATATACAGTAAAACCTCTCTAAGTTGGACACCTACGGTTCCAAGAAAAAGTGTCCAACTTAGAGAGGTGTCCAAGTTATAGGGGTTAGACATAATGTTAATGGATACATTCCGTTCCGAGAAAAAGCGTCCAACATAGAGGGGTGTCCAACTTATAGGGGTGTCCAACTTGAGATGTTTCACTGTATTTCAATTTCATTAAAATTTGTTTAAAGTAAACGTATCAAAATACGGTTTATAGAAATATCTATCATGGAACACAGTGCTTTGGAAAATTTTGGATGTCCCTGTAGACAAATCAGAAGAGGAATTCCCTCCATTTTCAATAGGTAACATCCGATAGTGAACTTGAATACGATATATCAGCTTCAAGAAATTCCATGAAAATTTACAGGAGTTCGACTGCGGACAGACAGACAAACCGAAGTCATTGACACTTTTCAACCTTGCTGGAAAGTGTTAAAAAAAAGAACGAAAAATCATGCAGTACGCACTGGTTATTAATATTCTCCAATTGTACGTGCTTGTTGTATCGTATAACTTTCAATATTCTTTGCCTGCATTATCAAACAAAGGAGAGAAGCACATAAAAATATACAGATTGACTAATTCAATTTAAAACCGCAAAGCATTGGAAGTTCCCTGTACACAAACACGTTGTGTAGGACATATTAATGGCATTTTAAATAGGAAAAATTCCATAGTGAACTTTAATAACATATATCAATTTTTCAAAATTCTGAAAGTATTTAAGAACTCTCGGGACGAGAGCCAGATAGAAAGACAGACAATCGGACAGAAAGATAACCAAATTAAAATCATATTCGAGCTTAAAAATTGTTAGAAAGTGTTAAAAATGCTTATTGTAAAAGAAAATGCAATTACAGCAAATTTTTATTAATAGCTCATAATGTAACTTAATATTTTTATGTGGCGCTGTAAGATTAATACTAATCATACTGTATTTATAAAAAGCATTCCTTTTTGCATATGAATAACATATTTCAATTGCATTAAGATTTGTGCAAAGTAAAGTTATTAAAATTTGGTTTGCAGAAATACCTCTCATACAACGCAATACTTGCAAGTCTCCCTGTACACAAAACAGTGGTAATATTTTCTCCATTTCACATAGGAAACATCCAATAGCGAACTTGAATAACATATTTCAATTTCATTAAGATTTGTGTAAAGTAACGGTATTAAAATATGGTTTATAGAAATGCCACTCATAGAAAAAAAAAATAGTTTGCAGTACTTTCCGATGCCCCTGTACACAAACCAGTAGAGGTATTCACTCCATTTTTAATAGGGGACATCCGATAGTGAACTTGAAAAACATATATTAGTTTCAAGATATTCCATAAATATTTACCGGAGTTAGAGCGCCGAAAGACAGACAGATGGGCAGACAAAGAGATACACAGATACACAAATTAAAATTATATTCACACTTAAAAATTGTTAGAAAATTTTAAAAACGCTTAATGTAATCGAAAGTACAATTCCAGCAAACTTTTCTTAATAGCTCTTTATGTATCTGAATATTTTTTTGTTGCTCTGTAAAACTAATACTAAACGTACTATATTCTATAGAAAGCAGTCTTTTGTGCATATGAATAACACATTTCAGTTTCATTAAGCTTTGTGGAAAGTAAAGTTATCAAAATTTGGTTTATAGAAATACTTCTCATATAACGCAATGCTTTGGTATGCTTTCAAGTGTCTCTGTGCCCAAACCAGTGGTGGTATTTACTCCATTTAAGATATAAAACATCCGATAGTGAACTTGAATGACATTTCTCAATTTCATTAAGTTTTGTGTACAGTAAAGGTATTAAAATATGGTTTATAGAAATATCTCTCATAGAACACAATGCTTTGTAAAAGGTTTGGGTGCCTCTGTACTCAAACCAGTAGAGATATTAACTCCTTTTTCAATGGGGAACATCCGATAGTGAACTTAAATAACATATATCAGTTTCAAGAAATTACATAAATATTTACTGGAGCTAGAGCGCGGACAGACGAACAGACAGATACTTAAATTGAAATTATATTCACGCATGAAAATTGTTAGACAATGTTAAAAACGCTTAATGTAAACGAAATTGAAATTATAGCAAATTTTTATGAACAGCTCTTAATGTAACTGAATATTTTTGTGTGGCCCTGTAAATATAATGCTAATCATGCTATATTCTATGCAAAGCATTCTTTTGTGCATATGAATAACATATTTCAATTTCATTAAACTTTGTGGAAAGTAAAGTTATTAAAATTTGGTTTATTAGAAATACCTCTCATAGAACGCAATGCTTTGGAGTACTTTCGAGTGTCCCTGTGTACAAACTAGTGGTGGTATTTATTCCATTTTATATATGAAACATCCGATAGTGAACTTGAATAACATGATTCAATTTCACTAAGATTTGTATACAGTTAAGGTATTAAATATAGCTTACAGCAATACCTCTCATAGAACACAGTGCTTTGGAATACTTTCGGGTGTCCCTACAGGAGTTAGAGCGCGGACAGACAGACAGACAGACAGACGGACAGAGGGACAGACAAGCCTAAGTCACTTTTAAACCTTGTTGGAAAGTGTTAAAAAGGAAAAAAATGCTTGAACTTCCCTTAATTTATCAACTGTAAATTTCGCCGCATTTAAGGAATAAAATTTGTCACATTTAGGAAAATGGTGTAAACAGACCCTTAAATGCGATAAAAATTTTAAACCCCTCTTTTTAAAAAAATGTAGTATTTTTTTAAATTTTCTTCTGGTAGGTATAAAGGGTATTCAAGCACATGACGTAACAGTGGTTATTTGACCTTGAAAAATAAAAGGATAAAATTACAGTTACTATTTGAAAATTTTTCATCGCAATTAGGAAAAGACGTCGGAAAGCCATAATGGACAATGTTTACTGCAAAAGAAAATTCTACTAGAAAAAACCTTTAAAATTTAATGAAAAGTTTCGCGAACTGTTCTTGAAATGTGTATGTTCCATTATGATTTATAAGTTTGTGATTTAAGCATTTAGATTTTCAGTAGAAGAACTTTGTCGCATTTATGGGTTATCACATTTAGGCACATTGACCTTATACCTGTTCTGTAATTCCAAAGAAACAGATTATTTCACGGTTACACCGGGGACCGGGCCAGGATTTTAATATTAAGGGCACTTTTAATTTACACCTTTTTTGTAACATATGAAATAAAATAAAAAGAGATTAAATTATTTTTATATTACATTAAACACATAAAAAAAAAAAAAAAAAAAAAAAAAAAAAAAAAAAAGCAATTTGAGGATTAATATGTTTTAATTTTTCTGTTGTTTTTAACATAATATTAATGCATACTTTCCAACATTCTCATTAAAAACCGCACAATTGTTAACGCCCCCTGAAAAAACGCCCTTTTTCTCATACCAATATATTTTCAGAGTATTCCTCTCCAAATGGTGTTACGATTAAATTAGATTAAAATTACTCTAAAAATTTATTGGTGTTGAAAAAAGGCGGGTACTAAAAATTGTACGGTTCATAATGAGATGGTTGGCAAGTATGTTAATGATTTTATGTTGTCTGATATAAACTGAAGAAATAGAAATTACAATGGGAGAAGAAATTCTAAAAATCCTCAAAGATTTGCAAAAAAGAAAAAATGCTCAAAAACGATTTCTCTCCCCCTCCCCCTTTATTAATTTATTTTAAATGATTCAACTTTGGTTGGCTTTGAAGAACGGGTTTTTAGAAAGCAGAGTTAGACTCGGGATTTACATTTATGGTTTCTGTTTTCGCAGTAACCAGAGGTCGTAATCTTCGCCCATTTTTTAACACATTCTCATGAATAAAAAAAAAGTAAATATATTTCTAAATATTTTTTTTTTTTTTTTTGTAAAAAATTATCTTTACGCTGTGTAATCAAGACACATTACTGTAAATATTCCAGCAGGTTTCTTTTTTTTTTCCGGGGGGGGGGGGGGGGAGGGCAGGAAATTTGATGTGGGAAAAAATCGGAAATTTCTTCTCCCTGTGAGTGGCCTGAAGAAAGCTCAGATATGCGACCCCTGAGTAATAGCACTTGAAAATGTTGCAAAACTAATAAGAAACTGAAAATTTTTAAATTATTTTTTACTGATTTCGTATATCTAATACACCACGCTTTTTTTTTTTTTAATTCTTTTTCAGAAAATTTTCGTGGATGAGTAATTTCTGTCAACTTTACTTTTACTGCTGTGGAAAATGCATGACATTAGTCACATATATGCTTGCGTTTCGCAGTTTTCAAATGAGACAGTCTAATACGAGATAATACTAATATAATAGTGTAAAAACACGATAAATATTTTTGTACAAAAATAGTGGTAGCAGAAAAGGGTAGAATGTTTACATTTGCATACTTGCCAACCATCTCATTATGAACCGTACAATTTTTAGTGCCCGCCTTTTTTTTCACACCAATAATTTATTAGAGTAATTTTAGTCTTATTTAATCGTAACAACATTTGGACAGAATAATTCTAAAAAATATAGTGGTGTGACAAAAGGGGCGTTTTTTGAGGGGGCATTAACAATTGTACGGTTTTTAATGAGATGGTTGGCGAGTATGCATTTAAAAAAAAAAAAAAAAAAGCACTGAGTATGATTTTTGCAGTAGGCTGCAAGTTTTTCACGATGTAAATACCATGCGATGGGTGGCTTTTCTTAATCGTTAGCTCTCGTCGGTACAACAGCGGTAGTAGTTCTCGCCTTATTTATTTATTTTAAACATTTCCCCGGTCCATAAATTTCTGCCTGTTTTGGATATACTTTTATTTTTAGAAAAGTCTTTATTGTATTTTTTAAGTAATATGTGGTGATTTAACGGGATAAAAATCACTGTGTAACAATAGTGGTAGCAAAAAAGTGACTGCATTTCTCCTTTCTGAAACTGCCCTGAAAAAAAAAAAAAAAAAAAGAGGCTGATAATGCGATTTTTGCTCGTGGATAGAGTCATTAACTAAATAAGATAAATTATGGATATTCGTAATAGAAAGTTTTGCGAAGAACAACATTTGCTTGATATCACCCGTAAGCTTTAAATTTAAAAAGATTTATAAATTACTTAAATGTTTAAGAAACATAAAGCAACAGAGATTTTTAGATATTTTCTTGAATTTTCTTTACTTGATCAGAGTTGGTAACATTTTAATTTATTGCGGAGCATTTTTACTCCGTCCATATTTCATAATACTTTTTCTTTTTTTCTTTTTTTTTGTTTTCGTCTTTCTTTTCTTTTGTTTTCTGTCTCTCCCTCATTTATTTTTTCAAAGAGTACCTCTTCTTAGTATCACTTCACTAGCCAATTTGAATTTCCCTCATGCTCTCAAGCCACGCACTTCAACCAAAACCCACTCCTGTACTTCAATTTAGTTAAACCAAACACTTTTTAAAGAATTAACTGAAATTCTTAATAACATTACCTTTGGATTTAATGTAGATACCTTTAACGAAGTAATTGTTAGAGTTAAAAGCGCAAGTAACAAAATGAAGGAAACCGACAATGCTATTAACAAGATTGCCACTCTCTGGAAAGACCTCGGAGATCAAACTTCTGATCTTCTATAATTTGTAAGTTAGTTAGTCTAAATTTGCAATATTTATATCAATTTTAATTAACTTTTCCACTGGTAGCCTTTCTTACCCCCTCCCCCCCCCCACTGATCTGGTACTGGATATTTCCTATCTCTTACTTACTGTCTGGTTGCGGTAGCTGTGGAGAAATTGGCCTCAGATTCTTCGGATGCAATCATCTCCCGATCTCCTTACTGTAGTTATACAGTGGAAAAATATTTTCTATAAATAAAATGACGCGAAATAAAGACGGGTTATCAATGTCCGGAATAAATTTAAATGATGGCAACTTTGTGAGATATTTTCGAATATGATAACTTTAAGTTAAAATAAATAATAATAATAATATTATTATTATTAATGAAATAAAATAAAAAGAAACCGTATATCGTATAATTAATACATGTTTTCGTCTTTTATGTATTTATTTATTAATCTAAAGAGTATGGTACACGAAAGAATACATAGAAGCAGATTCAATAACATTAATATAAATTACGTTTCTTGTTTCATTCCTTAACTTTTTGATGGTCCCAGTTGTTCTATAAATTGTGTAAGAAAAACATGCTGTACAGTGGTACCGAAACGAAACACAATAATTTTTAAACGTTGCATTTTAACTCAGTTGAGTAATTTTTAGGAATTTGAGAATTCATTAAATTGATTTTTATTATTCTTATTTTAATTATTTTTACAAAAATTTGAGCAGTACACTGAATTTCTATCATAGAAAATGTAGTTTGATATGATAATTGATTGTACTCTTGTAGATTTTATGATATATGCAATAATAATAAACTGTAAACTTTTCAGACTTACCAACTTTCCAGGTTTTTTAAAATAGCAATAATTTTTAAAGGACATATTTTCCTAAATAATTATCGGAAACTCTGTGATGGGAATGCTTTACAGAAGTATTTCTATGTTGCAGTTTTAGTTTTAGTATGAATTCTGCGCCCGTGTTCCATCCCTGTTAGTAAAAAATAATCAATGTTAAACCAGCAGATATCAACTTGATAGGTACCTTACTCCGACTCCTTAGGGGGTGTGGCTACACGAAATGGGTGGTGTGAGCACATCAAAGAGAAATAAAAAGACTAGTTTACAGAAAGGAATACGAAAGACAACGCTTTCTGATGCAAAACAAAATAAAATACACATTTAGATCAGTATAAAATATTTACGATTAAGATTTTGTACTGCACAATATATTTTATTTGAGGGGTGTGTGTATACAAATTACAAATATCTTGAAATTTGGCATTTCGAGGAAATTTAATTTTAACATGCACATGACTTATTGTCCAATTTATTTTAAAACTTTGATGTTAATTATACCAAAATATTAAATAAATGTTATATTTTTTATTAAAATTATACAATAAATTTAATATTTCGGCATAATAGTAATAATAATAAAAGGGAGGACATATACAAAATATGCAATTTTTCCAACTATTATAATTTGTGACGACGCAATCATAATAATGCCCTTTTTACTCCCTTACTAATTTTCTTGAGCAATTTTCCTCAGTATGTGACTAAGATTAAACAGGAAGAAAACAACTCTTATAAAAAAGTAGTAGAAGTACGAGAAGTAGAGGGCGGTACTAATGATACACTGGAATAAATAATAGATGCTGGCAACTCTGAGTTAACCCTTTCAGGGGCACTAAGTAAAAATGATTGAATTTCCTTTTAAATATATATATATCATAAAGTAAACATCCCCTACAAGTCATATTTGATGAAGAAAAAAATTCAGCATGTGGGGATTTTTTTGTGGGTGGTGGCTAGGCGTTCTAGCCACTGTGTCTATCCACCTAAAAGATGCTCCTAAAAATCAAACTAAAATTAATGATCTAAGATAATATGTAAATCTGTTGTATTTAAAAGGTGCATTACAGTATATTTAGACTACCAAATACTTTTGAATAAAAAATTATTTTTCATAAAAATATATAAAAGAAACTTCAAAAAATTTTCCCGCTACTTGTCCATTTAAAAAAGTCACAGGCACATCCTGCTTAAAGTTACTGTAGTTCTGCCATCTCTATTTCAATTTTAGAAGTACACATTAACTTTTCATAAAAGTGGATAAAAAAAGTAGCCACAGCACACTTAGAGAAAAATTTCTAAAGTAGGTGGATAGACCCTCTAGCCACCGCCCCTGAAAGGGTTATAAGAGGTTTCACTTCGCATCAATCTGTAATAAAAAAATGTATCAGAAATAAGGTATTATAAGCAACTTTTTTACAGATAAGTTTAAAACTTTTTACGTTTTTAAAATGAATTTTATAATTTTCATTAGATATAGAAAAATCCCTACAAAACAGATTTAAAAAAAAATCCCCCCCTACGCCAAAAACCCTACTGTAGGGAGAAATCCCTACATCTGGCAACACTGTTTGAAGCATAACTTTGCCCCAGGTGAAAATATTTAATGCACTCCAATGTCCTACCAATCACTTGCAGCCTTAACCCTTTGCGGCGCAAGACAATTTCAAACATTTAAATTATACTGCCACCGGAATTCATGAACTAAATTAAACTAAAAGAAATTTTAAATTTTAAGGTTTAAAAAACCGGCCTTTTCTGATATATTATAAACGTGAATTTTTGCTAAAATATTTCCGGGATGAATTTTTGCAGCTGGACCTTAAATTTTGCGTCCTCCTGGCGAGGACACCGCGCGTTAAGGGGTTAAAATACGCAGGTGATAGCACAGGAACTACGAGCTGCTACTTAAAACAATTACTGCAATGCGTACATTTATAAATATTAAATGAAAATTCTGCTCAAATAGAACGGTGTGAATAAATTACCTTGTGATATATAATTTTGTTTTATTCTTCTTTATCGCTTTTGGCATATTACAACATTTGTTAAACTATTAAATTTCATAGTACCATAAATAAATTTTTGCATAGAT
>CAWVNO010002903.1:0-24394 GCA_963930645.1 Salticus scenicus | reverse complement strand
CTCTCCTGGCCAAATGGTTTAACTTTGGCAGGTCCCTCGTGCTTTATCATGAAAGTAGACTTCGTGGGGCAGATTCTGGAAGTGATTGCGATCGCAAAGCTCTATTAGCTGCTTTGGAATCGGCTTTGAAAAAAATCTGTGAAAATCGCAAAAATTTTGGGTATCGAAATCTGGCAAAAGTCTGCATAAAAGGGCTCACCCTGGCCAAATGGTTTAACTTTGGCAGGTACCTGCTGGTCTGTTATGAAACTAGAATATCTTTTGCAGATTCTGGAAGTGATTGCGATCGCAAAGCTCTAATAGTTGCTGTGGAATCGACTTTTAAAAATGAGAGGTCGTAAAATTCGACAAAAAAATTTGGCGACGAAATCGAGCACATGCCTTCATAAAAGGGCTCTCCTGGCCAAATGGTTTAACTTTGGCAGGTCCCTCGTGCTTTATCATGAAAGTAGACTTCGTGGGGCAGATTCTGGAAGTGATTGCGATCGCAAAGCTCTATTAGCTGCTTTGGAATCGGCTTTTGAAAAAAATCTGTGAAAATCGCAAAAATTTTGGGTATCGAAATCTGGCAAAAGTCTGCATAAAAGGGCTCACCTGGCCAAATGGTTTAACTTTGGCAGGTACCTGCTGGTCTGTTATGAAACTAGAATATCTTTTGCAGATTCTGGAAGTGATTGCGATCGCAAAGCTCTAATAGTTGCTGTGGAATCGACTTTTAAAAATGAGAGGTCGTAAAATTCGACAAAAAAATTTGGCGACGAAATCGAGCACATGCCTTCATAAAAGGGCTCTCCTGGCCAAATGGTTTAACTTTGGCAGGTCCCTCGTGCTTTATCATGAAAGTAGACTTCGTGGGGCAGATTCTGGAAGTGATTGCGATCGCAAAGCTCTATTAGCTGCTTTGGAATCGGCTTTTGAAAAAAAATCTGTGAAAATCGCAAAAATTTTGGGTATCGAAATCTGGCAAAAGTCTGCATAAAAGGGCTCACCTGGCCAAATGGTTTAACTTTGGCAGGTACCTGCTGGTCTGTTATGAAACTAGAATATCTTTTGCAGATTCTGGAAGTGATTGCGATCGCAAAGCTCTAATAGTTGCTGTGGAATCGACTTTTAAAAATGAGAGGTCGTAAAATTCGACAAAAAAATTGGCGACGAAATCGAGCACATGCCTTCATAAAAGGGCTCTCCTGGCCAAATGGTTTAACTTTGGCAGGTCCCTCGTGCTTTATCATGAAAGTAGACTTCGTGGGCAGATTCTGGAAGTGATTGCGATCGCAAAGCTCTATTAGCTGCTTTGGAATCGGCTTTTGAAAAAAAATCTGTGAAAATCGCAAAAATTTTGGGTATCGAAATCTGGCAAAAGTCTGCATAAAAGGGCTCACCTGGCCAAATGGTTTAACTTTGGCAGGTACCTGCTGGTCTGTTATGAAACTAGAATATCTTTTGCAGATTCTGGAAGTGATTGCGATCGCAAAGCTCTAATAGTTGCTGTGGAATCGACTTTTAAAAATGAGAGGTCGTAAAATTCGACAAAAAAATTTGGCGACGAAATCGAGCACATGCCTTCATAAAAGGGCTCTCCTGGCCAAATGGTTTAACTTTGGCAGGTCCCTCGTGCTTTATCATGAAAGTAGACTTCGTGGGGCAGATTCTGGAAGTGATTGCGATCGCAAAGCTCTATTAGCTGCTTTGGAATCGGCTTTTGAAAAAAAATCTGTGAAAATCGCAAAAATTTTGGGTATCGAAATCTGGCAAAAGTCTGCATAAAAGGGCTCACCTGGCCAAATGGTTTAACTTTGGCAGGTACCTGCTGGTCTGTTATGAAACTAGAATATCTTTTGCAGATTCTGGAAGTGATTGCGATCGCAAAGCTCTAATAGTTGCTGTGGAATCGACTTTTAAAAATGAGAGGTCGTAAAATTCGACAAAAAAATTTGGCGACGAAATCGAGCACATGCCTTCATAAAAGGGCTCTCCTGGCCAAATGGTTTAACTTTGGCAGGTCCCTCGTGCTTTATCATGAAAGTAGACTTCGTGGGGCAGATTCTGGAAGTGATTGCGATCGCAAAGCTCTATTAGCTGCTTTGGAATCGGCTTTTGAAAAAAAATCTGTGAAAATCGCAAAAATTTTGGGTATCGAAATCTGGCAAAAGTCTGCATAAAAGGGCTCACCTGGCCAAATGGTTTAACTTTGGCAGGTACCTGCTGGTCTGTTATGAAACTAGAATATCTTTTGCAGATTCTGGAAGTGATTGCGATCGCAAAGCTCTAATAGTTGCTGTGGAATCGACTTTTAAAAATGAGAGGTCGTAAAATTCGACAAAAAAATTTGGCGACGAAATCGAGCACATGCCTTCATAAAAGGGCTCTCCTGGCCAAATGGTTTAACTTTGGCAGGTCCCTCGTGCTTTATCATGAAAGTAGACTTCGTGGGGCAGATTCTGGAAGTGATTGCGATCGCAAAGCTCTATTAGCTGCTTTGGAATCGGCTTTTGAAAAAAAATCTGTGAAAATCGCAAAAATTTTGGGTATCGAAATCTGGCAAAAGTCTGCATAAAAGGGCTCACCTGGCCAAATGGTTTAACTTTGGCAGGTACCTGCTGGTCTGTTATGAAACTAGAATATCTTTTGCAGATTCTGGAAGTGATTGCGATCGCAAAGCTCTAATAGTTGCTGTGGAATCGACTTTTAAAAATGAGAGGTCGTAAAATTCGACAAAAAAATTTGGCGACGAAATCGAGCACATGCCTTCATAAAAGGGCTCTCCTGGCCAAATGGTTTAACTTTGGCAGGTCCCTCGTGCTTTATCATGAAAGTAGACTTCGTGGGGCAGATTCTGGAAGTGATTGCGATCGCAAAGCTCTATTAGCTGCTTTGGAATCGGCTTTTGAAAAAAAATCTGTGAAAATCGCAAAAATTTTGGGTATCGAAATCTGGCAAAAGTCTGCATAAAAGGGCTCACCTGGCCAAATGGTTTAACTTTGGCAGGTACCTGCTGGTCTGTTATGAAACTAGAATATCTTTTGCAGATTCTGGAAGTGATTGCGATCGCAAAGCTCTAATAGTTGCTGTGGAATCGACTTTTAAAAATGAGAGGTCGTAAAATTCGACAAAAAAATTTGGCGACGAAATCGAGCACATGCCTTCATAAAAGGGCTCTCCTGGCCAAATGGTTTAACTTTGGCAGGTCCCTCGTGCTTTATCATGAAAGTAGACTTCGTGGGGCAGATTCTGGAAGTGATTGCGATCGCAAAGCTCTATTAGCTGCTTTGGAATCGGCTTTTGAAAAAAAATCTGTGAAAATCGCAAAAATTTTGGGTATCGAAATCTGGCAAAAGTCTGCATAAAAGGGCTCACCTGGCCAAATGGTTTAACTTTGGCAGGTACCTGCTGGTCTGTTATGAAACTAGAATATCTTTTGCAGATTCTGGAAGTGATTGCGATCGCAAAGCTCTAATAGTTGCTGTGGAATCGACTTTTAAAAATGAGAGGTCGTAAAATTCGACAAAAAAATTTGGCGACGAAATCGAGCACATGCCTTCATAAAAGGGCTCTCCTGGCCAAATGGTTTAACTTTGGCAGGTCCCTCGTGCTTTATCATGAAAGTAGACTTCGTGGGGCAGATTCTGGAAGTGATTGCGATCGCAAAGCTCTATTAGCTGCTTTGGAATCGGCTTTTGAAAAAAAATCTGTGAAAATCGCAAAAATTTTGGGTATCGAAATCTGGCAAAAGTCTGCATAAAAGGGCTCACCTGGCCAAATGGTTTAACTTTGGCAGGTACCTGCTGGTCTGTTATGAAACTAGAATATCTTTTGCAGATTCTGGAAGTGATTGCGATCGCAAAGCTCTAATAGTTGCTGTGGAATCGACTTTTAAAAATGAGAGGTCGTAAAATTCGACAAAAAAATTTGGCGACGAAATCGAGCACATGCCTTCATAAAAGGGCTCTCCTGGCCAAATGGTTTAACTTTGGCAGGTCCCTCGTGCTTTATCATGAAAGTAGACTTCGTGGGGCAGATTCTGGAAGTGATTGCGATCGCAAAGCTCTATTAGCTGCTTTGGAATCGGCTTTTGAAAAAAAATCTGTGAAAATCGCAAAAATTTTGGGTATCGAAATCTGGCAAAAGTCTGCATAAAAGGGCTCACCTGGCCAAATGGTTTAACTTTGGCAGGTACCTGCTGGTCTGTTATGAAACTAGAATATCTTTTGCAGATTCTGGAAGTGATTGCGATCGCAAAGCTCTAATAGTTGCTGTGGAATCGACTTTTAAAAATGAGAGGTCGTAAAATTCGACAAAAAAATTTGGCGACGAAATCGAGCACATGCCTTCATAAAAGGGCTCTCCTGGCCAAATGGTTTAACTTTGGCAGGTCCCTCGTGCTTTATCATGAAAGTAGACTTCGTGGGGCAGATTCTGGAAGTGATTGCGATCGCAAAGCTCTATTAGCTGCTTTGGAATCGGCTTTTGAAAAAAAATCTGTGAAAATCGCAAAAATTTTGGGTATCGAAATCTGGCAAAAGTCTGCATAAAAGGGCTCACCTGGCCAAATGGTTTAACTTTGGCAGGTACCTGCTGGTCTGTTATGAAACTAGAATATCTTTTGCAGATTCTGGAAGTGATTGCGATCGCAAAGCTCTAATAGTTGCTGTGGAATCGACTTTTAAAAATGAGAGGTCGTAAAATTCGACAAAAAAATTTGGCGACGAAATCGAGCACATGCCTTCATAAAAGGGCTCTCCTGGCCAAATGGTTTAACTTTGGCAGGTCCCTCGTGCTTTATCATGAAAGTAGACTTCGTGGGGCAGATTCTGGAAGTGATTGCGATCGCAAAGCTCTATTAGCTGCTTTGGAATCGGCTTTTGAAAAAAAATCTGTGAAAATCGCAAAAATTTTGGGTATCGAAATCTGGCAAAAGTCTGCATAAAAGGGCTCACCTGGCCAAATGGTTTAACTTTGGCAGGTACCTGCTGGTCTGTTATGAAACTAGAATATCTTTTGCAGATTCTGGAAGTGATTGCGATCGCAAAGCTCTAATAGTTGCTGTGGAATCGACTTTTAAAAATGAGAGGTCGTAAAATTCGACAAAAAAATTTGGCGACGAAATCGAGCACATGCCTTCATAAAAGGGCTCTCCTGGCCAAATGGTTTAACTTTGGCAGGTCCCTCGTGCTTTATCATGAAAGTAGACTTCGTGGGGCAGATTCTGGAAGTGATTGCGATCGCAAAGCTCTATTAGCTGCTTTGGAATCGGCTTTTGAAAAAAAATCTGTGAAAATCGCAAAAATTTTGGGTATCGAAATCTGGCAAAAGTCTGCATAAAAGGGCTCACCTGGCCAAATGGTTTAACTTTGGCAGGTACCTGCTGGTCTGTTATGAAACTAGAATATCTTTTGCAGATTCTGGAAGTGATTGCGATCGCAAAGCTCTAATAGTTGCTGTGGAATCGACTTTTAAAAATGAGAGGTCGTAAAATTCGACAAAAAAATTTGGCGACGAAATCGAGCACATGCCTTCATAAAAGGGCTCTCCTGGCCAAATGGTTTAACTTTGGCAGGTCCCTCGTGCTTTATCATGAAAGTAGACTTCGTGGGGCAGATTCTGGAAGTGATTGCGATCGCAAAGCTCTATTAGCTGCTTTGGAATCGGCTTTTGAAAAAAAAATCTGTGAAAATCGCAAAAATTTTGGGTATCGAAATCTGGCAAAAGTCTGCATAAAAGGGCTCACCTGGCCAAATGGTTTAACTTTGGCAGGTACCTGCTGGTCTGTTATGAAACTAGAATATCTTTTGCAGATTCTGGAAGTGATTGCGATCGCAAAGCTCTAATAGTTGCTGTGGAATCGACTTTTAAAAATGAGAGGTCGTAAAATTCGACAAAAAAATTTGGCGACGAAATCGAGCACATGCCTTCATAAAAGGGCTCTCCTGGCCAAATGGTTTAACTTTGGCAGGTCCCTCGTGCTTTATCATGAAAGTAGACTTCGTGGGGCAGATTCTGGAAGTGATTGCGATCGCAAAGCTCTATTAGCTGCTTTGGAATCGGCTTTTGAAAAAAAATCTGTGAAAATCGCAAAAATTTTGGGTATCGAAATCTGGCAAAAGTCTGCATAAAAGGGCTCACCTGGCCAAATGGTTTAACTTTGGCAGGTACCTGCTGGTCTGTTATGAAACTAGAATATCTTTTGCAGATTCTGGAAGTGATTGCGATCGCAAAGCTCTAATAGTTGCTGTGGAATCGACTTTTAAAAATGAGAGGTCGTAAAATTCGACAAAAAAATTTGGCGACGAAATCGAGCACATGCCTTCATAAAAGGGCTCTCCTGGCCAAATGGTTTAACTTTGGCAGGTCCCTCGTGCTTTATCATGAAAGTAGACTTCGTGGGGCAGATTCTGGAAGTGATTGCGATCGCAAAGCTCTATTAGCTGCTTTGGAATCGGCTTTTGAAAAAAAATCTGTGAAAATCGCAAAAATTTTGGGTATCGAAATCTGGCAAAAGTCTGCATAAAAGGGCTCACCTGGCCAAATGGTTTAACTTTGGCAGGTACCTGCTGGTCTGTTATGAAACTAGAATATCTTTTGCAGATTCTGGAAGTGATTGCGATCGCAAAGCTCTAATAGTTGCTGTGGAATCGACTTTTAAAAATGAGAGGTCGTAAAATTCGACAAAAAAATTTGGCGACGAAATCGAGCACATGCCTTCATAAAAGGGCTCTCCTGGCCAAATGGTTTAACTTTGGCAGGTCCCTCGTGCTTTATCATGAAAGTAGACTTCGTGGGGCAGATTCTGGAAGTGATTGCGATCGCAAAGCTCTATTAGCTGCTTTGGAATCGGCTTTTGAAAAAAAATCTGTGAAAATCGCAAAAATTTTGGGTATCGAAATCTGGCAAAAGTCTGCATAAAAGGGCTCACCTGGCCAAATGGTTTAACTTTGGCAGGTACCTGCTGGTCTGTTATGAAACTAGAATATCTTTTGCAGATTCTGGAAGTGATTGCGATCGCAAAGCTCTAATAGTTGCTGTGGAATCGACTTTTAAAAATGAGAGGTCGTAAAATTCGACAAAAAATTTGGCGACGAAATCGAGCACATGCCTTCATAAAAGGGCTCTCCTGGCCAAATGGTTTAACTTTGGCAGGTCCCTCGTGCTTTATCATGAAAGTAGACTTCGTGGGGCAGATTCTGGAAGTGATTGCGATCGCAAAGCTCTATTAGCTGCTTTGGAATCGGCTTTTGAAAAAAAATCTGTGAAAATCGCAAAAATTTTGGGTATCGAAATCTGGCAAAAGTCTGCATAAAAGGGCTCACCTGGCCAAATGGTTTAACTTTGGCAGGTACCTGCTGGTCTGTTATGAAACTAGAATATCTTTTGCAGATTCTGGAAGTGATTGCGATCGCAAAGCTCTAATAGTTGCTGTGGAATCGACTTTTAAAAATGAGAGGTCGTAAAATTCGACAAAAAAATTTGGCGACGAAATCGAGCACATGCCTTCATAAAAGGGCTCTCCTGGCCAAATGGTTTAACTTTGGCAGGTCCCTCGTGCTTTATCATGAAAGTAGACTTCGTGGGGCAGATTCTGGAAGTGATTGCGATCGCAAAGCTCTATTAGCTGCTTTGGAATCGGCTTTTGAAAAAAAATCTGTGAAAATCGCAAAAATTTTGGGTATCGAAATCTGGCAAAAGTCTGCATAAAAGGGCTCACCTGGCCAAATGGTTTAACTTTGGCAGGTACCTGCTGGTCTGTTATGAAACTAGAATATCTTTTGCAGATTCTGGAAGTGATTGCGATCGCAAAGCTCTAATAGTTGCTGTGGAATCGACTTTTAAAAATGAGAGGTCGTAAAATTCGACAAAAAAATTTGGCGACGAAATCGAGCACATGCCTTCATAAAAGGGCTCTCCTGGCCAAATGGTTTAACTTTGGCAGGTCCCTCGTGCTTTATCATGAAAGTAGACTTCGTGGGGCAGATTCTGGAAGTGATTGCGATCGCAAAGCTCTATTAGCTGCTTTGGAATCGGCTTTTGAAAAAAAATCTGTGAAAATCGCAAAAATTTTGGGTATCGAAATCTGGCAAAAGTCTGCATAAAAGGGCTCACCTGGCCAAATGGTTTAACTTTGGCAGGTACCTGCTGGTCTGTTATGAAACTAGAATATCTTTTGCAGATTCTGGAAGTGATTGCGATCGCAAAGCTCTAATAGTTGCTGTGGAATCGACTTTTAAAAATGAGAGGTCGTAAAATTCGACAAAAAAATTTGGCGACGAAATCGAGCACATGCCTTCATAAAAGGGCTCTCCTGGCCAAATGGTTTAACTTTGGCAGGTCCCTCGTGCTTTATCATGAAAGTAGACTTCGTGGGGCAGATTCTGGAAGTGATTGCGATCGCAAAGCTCTATTAGCTGCTTTGGAATCGGCTTTTGAAAAAAAATCTGTGAAAATCGCAAAAATTTTGGGTATCGAAATCTGGCAAAAGTCTGCATAAAAGGGCTCACCTGGCCAAATGGTTTAACTTTGGCAGGTACCTGCTGGTCTGTTATGAAACTAGAATATCTTTTGCAGATTCTGGAAGTGATTGCGATCGCAAAGCTCTAATAGTTGCTGTGGAATCGACTTTTAAAAATGAGAGGTCGTAAAATTCGACAAAAAAATTTGGCGACGAAATCGAGCACATGCCTTCATAAAAGGGCTCTCCTGGCCAAATGGTTTAACTTTGGCAGGTCCCTCGTGCTTTATCATGAAAGTAGACTTCGTGGGGCAGATTCTGGAAGTGATTGCGATCGCAAAGCTCTATTAGCTGCTTTGGAATCGGCTTTTGAAAAAAAATCTGTGAAAATCGCAAAAATTTTGGGTATCGAAATCTGGCAAAAGTCTGCATAAAAGGGCTCACCTGGCCAAATGGTTTAACTTTGGCAGGTACCTGCTGGTCTGTTATGAAACTAGAATATCTTTTGCAGATTCTGGAAGTGATTGCGATCGCAAAGCTCTAATAGTTGCTGTGGAATCGACTTTTAAAAATGAGAGGTCGTAAAATTCGACAAAAAAATTTGGCGACGAAATCGAGCACATGCCTTCATAAAAGGGCTCTCCTGGCCAAATGGTTTAACTTTGGCAGGTCCCTCGTGCTTTATCATGAAAGTAGACTTCGTGGGGCAGATTCTGGAAGTGATTGCGATCGCAAAGCTCTATTAGCTGCTTTGGAATCGGCTTTTGAAAAAAAATCTGTGAAAATCGCAAAAATTTTGGGTATCGAAATCTGGCAAAAGTCTGCATAAAAGGGCTCACCTGGCCAAATGGTTTAACTTTGGCAGGTACCTGCTGGTCTGTTATGAAACTAGAATATCTTTTGCAGATTCTGGAAGTGATTGCGATCGCAAAGCTCTAATAGTTGCTGTGGAATCGACTTTTAAAAATGAGAGGTCGTAAAATTCGACAAAAAAATTTGGCGACGAAATCGAGCACATGCCTTCATAAAAGGGCTCTCCTGGCCAAATGGTTTAACTTTGGCAGGTCCCTCGTGCTTTATCATGAAAGTAGACTTCGTGGGGCAGATTCTGGAAGTGATTGCGATCGCAAAGCTCTATTAGCTGCTTTGGAATCGGCTTTTGAAAAAAAATCTGTGAAAATCGCAAAAATTTTGGGTATCGAAATCTGGCAAAAGTCTGCATAAAAGGGCTCACCTGGCCAAATGGTTTAACTTTGGCAGGTACCTGCTGGTCTGTTATGAAACTAGAATATCTTTTGCAGATTCTGGAAGTGATTGCGATCGCAAAGCTCTAATAGTTGCTGTGGAATCGACTTTTAAAAATGAGAGGTCGTAAAATTCGACAAAAAAATTTGGCGACGAAATCGAGCACATGCCTTCATAAAAGGGCTCTCCTGGCCAAATGGTTTAACTTTGGCAGGTCCCTCGTGCTTTATCATGAAAGTAGACTTCGTGGGGCAGATTCTGGAAGTGATTGCGATCGCAAAGCTCTATTAGCTGCTTTGGAATCGGCTTTTGAAAAAAAATCTGTGAAAATCGCAAAAATTTTGGGTATCGAAATCTGGCAAAAGTCTGCATAAAAGGGCTCACCTGGCCAAATGGTTTAACTTTGGCAGGTACCTGCTGGTCTGTTATGAAACTAGAATATCTTTTGCAGATTCTGGAAGTGATTGCGATCGCAAAGCTCTAATAGTTGCTGTGGAATCGACTTTTAAAAATGAGAGGTCGTAAAATTCGACAAAAAAATTTGGCGACGAAATCGAGCACATGCCTTCATAAAAGGGCTCTCCTGGCCAAATGGTTTAACTTTGGCAGGTCCCTCGTGCTTTATCATGAAAGTAGACTTCGTGGGGCAGATTCTGGAAGTGATTGCGATCGCAAAGCTCTATTAGCTGCTTTGGAATCGGCTTTTGAAAAAAAATCTGTGAAAATCGCAAAAATTTTGGGTATCGAAATCTGGCAAAAGTCTGCATAAAAGGGCTCACCTGGCCAAATGGTTTAACTTTGGCAGGTACCTGCTGGTCTGTTATGAAACTAGAATATCTTTTGCAGATTCTGGAAGTGATTGCGATCGCAAAGCTCTAATAGTTGCTGTGGAATCGACTTTTAAAAATGAGAGGTCGTAAAATTCGACAAAAAAATTTGGCGACGAAATCGAGCACATGCCTTCATAAAAGGGCTCTCCTGGCCAAATGGTTTAACTTTGGCAGGTCCCTCGTGCTTTATCATGAAAGTAGACTTCGTGGGGCAGATTCTGGAAGTGATTGCGATCGCAAAGCTCTATTAGCTGCTTTGGAATCGGCTTTTGAAAAAAAATCTGTGAAAATCGCAAAAATTTTGGGTATCGAAATCTGGCAAAAGTCTGCATAAAAGGGCTCACCTGGCCAAATGGTTTAACTTTGGCAGGTACCTGCTGGTCTGTTATGAAACTAGAATATCTTTTGCAGATTCTGGAAGTGATTGCGATCGCAAAGCTCTAATAGTTGCTGTGGAATCGACTTTTAAAAATGAGAGGTCGTAAAATTCGACAAAAAAATTTGGCGACGAAATCGAGCACATGCCTTCATAAAAGGGCTCTCCTGGCCAAATGGTTTAACTTTGGCAGGTCCCTCGTGCTTTATCATGAAAGTAGACTTCGTGGGGCAGATTCTGGAAGTGATTGCGATCGCAAAGCTCTATTAGCTGCTTTGGAATCGGCTTTTGAAAAAAAATCTGTGAAAATCGCAAAAATTTTGGGTATCGAAATCTGGCAAAAGTCTGCATAAAAGGGCTCACCTGGCCAAATGGTTTAACTTTGGCAGGTACCTGCTGGTCTGTTATGAAACTAGAATATCTTTTGCAGATTCTGGAAGTGATTGCGATCGCAAAGCTCTAATAGTTGCTGTGGAATCGACTTTTAAAAATGAGAGGTCGTAAAATTCGACAAAAAAATTTGGCGACGAAATCGAGCACATGCCTTCATAAAAGGGCTCTCCTGGCCAAATGGTTTAACTTTGGCAGGTCCCTCGTGCTTTATCATGAAAGTAGACTTCGTGGGGCAGATTCTGGAAGTGATTGCGATCGCAAAGCTCTATTAGCTGCTTTGGAATCGGCTTTTGAAAAAAAATCTGTGAAAATCGCAAAAATTTTGGGTATCGAAATCTGGCAAAAGTCTGCATAAAAGGGCTCACCTGGCCAAATGGTTTAACTTTGGCAGGTACCTGCTGGTCTGTTATGAAACTAGAATATCTTTTGCAGATTCTGGAAGTGATATTGCGATCGCAAAGCTCTAATAGTTGCTGTGGAATCGACTTTTAAAAATGAGAGGTCGTAAAATTCGACAAAAAAATTTGGCGACGAAATCGAGCACATGCCTTCATAAAAGGGCTCTCCTGGCCAAATGGTTTAACTTTGGCAGGTCCCTCGTGCTTTATCATGAAAGTAGACTTCGTGGGGCAGATTCTGGAAGTGATTGCGATCGCAAAGCTCTATTAGCTGCTTTGGAATCGGCTTTTGAAAAAAAATCTGTGAAAATCGCAAAAATTTTGGGTATCGAAATCTGGCAAAAGTCTGCATAAAAGGGCTCACCTGGCCAAATGGTTTAACTTTGGCAGGTACCTGCTGGTCTGTTATGAAACTAGAATATCTTTTGCAGATTCTGGAAGTGATTGCGATCGCAAAGCTCTAATAGTTGCTGTGGAATCGACTTTTAAAAATGAGAGGTCGTAAAATTCGACAAAAAAATTTGGCGACGAAATCGAGCACATGCCTTCATAAAAGGGCTCTCCTGGCCAAATGGTTTAACTTTGGCAGGTCCCTCGTGCTTTATCATGAAAGTAGACTTCGTGGGGCAGATTCTGGAAGTGATTGCGATCGCAAAGCTCTATTAGCTGCTTTGGAATCGGCTTTTGAAAAAAAATCTGTGAAAATCGCAAAAATTTTGGGTATCGAAATCTGGCAAAAGTCTGCATAAAAGGGCTCACCTGGCCAAATGGTTTAACTTTGGCAGGTACCTGCTGGTCTGTTATGAAACTAGAATATCTTTTGCAGATTCTGGAAGTGATTGCGATCGCAAAGCTCTAATAGTTGCTGTGGAATCGACTTTTAAAAATGAGAGGTCGTAAAATTCGACAAAAAAATTTGGCGACGAAATCGAGCACATGCCTTCATAAAAGGGCTCTCCTGGCCAAATGGTTTAACTTTGGCAGGTCCCTCGTGCTTTATCATGAAAGTAGACTTCGTGGGGCAGATTCTGGAAGTGATTGCGATCGCAAAGCTCTATTAGCTGCTTTGGAATCGGCTTTTGAAAAAAAATCTGTGAAAATCGCAAAAATTTTGGGTATCGAAATCTGGCAAAAGTCTGCATAAAAGGGCTCACCTGGCCAAATGGTTTAACTTTGGCAGGTACCTGCTGGTCTGTTATGAAACTAGAATATCTTTTGCAGATTCTGGAAGTGATTGCGATCGCAAAGCTCTAATAGTTGCTGTGGAATCGACTTTTAAAAATGAGAGGTCGTAAAATTCGACAAAAAAATTTGGCGACGAAATCGAGCACATGCCTTCATAAAAGGGCTCTCCTGGCCAAATGGTTTAACTTTGGCAGGTCCCTCGTGCTTTATCATGAAAGTAGACTTCGTGGGGCAGATTCTGGAAGTGATTGCGATCGCAAAGCTCTATTAGCTGCTTTGGAATCGGCTTTTGAAAAAAAATCTGTGAAAATCGCAAAAATTTTGGGTATCGAAATCTGGCAAAAGTCTGCATAAAAGGGCTCACCTGGCCAAATGGTTTAACTTTGGCAGGTACCTGCTGGTCTGTTATGAAACTAGAATATCTTTTGCAGATTCTGGAAGTGATTGCGATCGCAAAGCTCTAATAGTTGCTGTGGAATCGACTTTTAAAAATGAGAGGTCGTAAAATTCGACAAAAAAATTTGGCGACGAAATCGAGCACATGCCTTCATAAAAGGGCTCTCCTGGCCAAATGGTTTAACTTTGGCAGGTCCCTCGTGCTTTATCATGAAAGTAGACTTCGTGGGGCAGATTCTGGAAGTGATTGCGATCGCAAAGCTCTATTAGCTGCTTTGGAATCGGCTTTTGAAAAAAAATCTGTGAAAATCGCAAAAATTTTGGGTATCGAAATCTGGCAAAAGTCTGCATAAAAGGGCTCACCTGGCCAAATGGTTTAACTTTGGCAGGTACCTGCTGGTCTGTTATGAAACTAGAATATCTTTTGCAGATTCTGGAAGTGATTGCGATCGCAAAGCTCTAATAGTTGCTGTGGAATCGACTTTTAAAAATGAGAGGTCGTAAAATTCGACAAAAAAATTTGGCGACGAAATCGAGCACATGCCTTCATAAAAGGGCTCTCCTGGCCAAATGGTTTAACTTTGGCAGGTCCCTCGTGCTTTATCATGAAAGTAGACTTCGTGGGGCAGATTCTGGAAGTGATTGCGATCGCAAAGCTCTATTAGCTGCTTTGGAATCGGCTTTTGAAAAAAAATCTGTGAAAATCGCAAAAATTTTGGGTATCGAAATCTGGCAAAAGTCTGCATAAAAGGGCTCACCTGGCCAAATGGTTTAACTTTGGCAGGTACCTGCTGGTCTGTTATGAAACTAGAATATCTTTTGCAGATTCTGGAAGTGATTGCGATCGCAAAGCTCTAATAGTTGCTGTGGAATCGACTTTTAAAAATGAGAGGTCGTAAAATTCGACAAAAAAATTTGGCGACGAAATCGAGCACATGCCTTCATAAAAGGGCTCTCCTGGCCAAATGGTTTAACTTTGGCAGGTCCCTCGTGCTTTATCATGAAAGTAGACTTCGTGGGGCAGATTCTGGAAGTGATTGCGATCGCAAAGCTCTATTAGCTGCTTTGGAATCGGCTTTTGAAAAAAAATCTGTGAAAATCGCAAAAATTTTGGGTATCGAAATCTGGCAAAAGTCTGCATAAAAGGGCTCACCTGGCCAAATGGTTTAACTTTGGCAGGTACCTGCTGGTCTGTTATGAAACTAGAATATCTTTTGCAGATTCTGGAAGTGATTGCGATCGCAAAGCTCTAATAGTTGCTGTGGAATCGACTTTTAAAAATGAGAGGTCGTAAAATTCGACAAAAAAATTTGGCGACGAAATCGAGCACATGCCTTCATAAAAGGGCTCTCCTGGCCAAATGGTTTAACTTTGGCAGGTCCCTCGTGCTTTATCATGAAAGTAGACTTCGTGGGGCAGATTCTGGAAGTGATTGCGATCGCAAAGCTCTATTAGCTGCTTTGGAATCGGCTTTTGAAAAAAAATCTGTGAAAATCGCAAAAATTTTGGGTATCGAAATCTGGCAAAAGTCTGCATAAAAGGGCTCACCTGGCCAAATGGTTTAACTTTGGCAGGTACCTGCTGGTCTGTTATGAAACTAGAATATCTTTTGCAGATTCTGGAAGTGATTGCGATCGCAAAGCTCTAATAGTTGCTGTGGAATCGACTTTTAAAAATGAGAGGTCGTAAAATTCGACAAAAAAATTTGGCGACGAAATCGAGCACATGCCTTCATAAAAGGGCTCTCCTGGCCAAATGGTTTAACTTTGGCAGGTCCCTCGTGCTTTATCATGAAAGTAGACTTCGTGGGGCAGATTCTGGAAGTGATTGCGATCGCAAAGCTCTATTAGCTGCTTTGGAATCGGCTTTTGAAAAAAAATCTGTGAAAATCGCAAAAATTTTGGGTATCGAAATCTGGCAAAAGTCTGCATAAAAGGGCTCACCTGGCCAAATGGTTTAACTTTGGCAGGTACCTGCTGGTCTGTTATGAAACTAGAATATCTTTTGCAGATTCTGGAAGTGATTGCGATCGCAAAGCTCTAATAGTTGCTGTGGAATCGACTTTTAAAAATGAGAGGTCGTAAAATTCGACAAAAAAATTTGGCGACGAAATCGAGCACATGCCTTCATAAAAGGGCTCTCCTGGCCAAATGGTTTAACTTTGGCAGGTCCCTCGTGCTTTATCATGAAAGTAGACTTCGTGGGGCAGATTCTGGAAGTGATTGCGATCGCAAAGCTCTATTAGCTGCTTTGGAATCGGCTTTTGAAAAAAAATCTGTGAAAATCGCAAAAATTTTGGGTATCGAAATCTGGCAAAAGTCTGCATAAAAGGGCTCACCTGGCCAAATGGTTTAACTTTGGCAGGTACCTGCTGGTCTGTTATGAAACTAGAATATCTTTTGCAGATTCTGGAAGTGATTGCGATCGCAAAGCTCTAATAGTTGCTGTGGAATCGACTTTTAAAAATGAGAGGTCGTAAAATTCGACAAAAAAATTTGGCGACGAAATCGAGCACATGCCTTCATAAAAGGGCTCTCCTGGCCAAATGGTTTAACTTTGGCAGGTCCCTCGTGCTTTATCATGAAAGTAGACTTCGTGGGGCAGATTCTGGAAGTGATTGCGATCGCAAAGCTCTATTAGCTGCTTTGGAATCGGCTTTTGAAAAAAAATCTGTGAAAATCGCAAAAATTTTGGGTATCGAAATCTGGCAAAAGTCTGCATAAAAGGGCTCACCTGGCCAAATGGTTTAACTTTGGCAGGTACCTGCTGGTCTGTTATGAAACTAGAATATCTTTTGCAGATTCTGGAAGTGATTGCGATCGCAAAGCTCTAATAGTTGCTGTGGAATCGACTTTTAAAAATGAGAGGTCGTAAAATTCGACAAAAAAATTTGGCGACGAAATCGAGCACATGCCTTCATAAAAGGGCTCTCCTGGCCAAATGGTTTAACTTTGGCAGGTCCCTCGTGCTTTATCATGAAAGTAGACTTCGTGGGGCAGATTCTGGAAGTGATTGCGATCGCAAAGCTCTATTAGCTGCTTTGGAATCGGCTTTTGAAAAAAAATCTGTGAAAATCGCAAAAATTTTGGGTATCGAAATCTGGCAAAAGTCTGCATAAAAGGGCTCACCTGGCCAAATGGTTTAACTTTGGCAGGTACCTGCTGGTCTGTTATGAAACTAGAATATCTTTTGCAGATTCTGGAAGTGATTGCGATCGCAAAGCTCTAATAGTTGCTGTGGAATCGACTTTTAAAAATGAGAGGTCGTAAAATTCGACAAAAAAATTTGGCGACGAAATCGAGCACATGCCTTCATAAAAGGGCTCTCCTGGCCAAATGGTTTAACTTTGGCAGGTCCCTCGTGCTTTATCATGAAAGTAGACTTCGTGGGGCAGATTCTGGAAGTGATTGCGATCGCAAAGCTCTATTAGCTGCTTTGGAATCGGCTTTTGAAAAAAAATCTGTGAAAATCGCAAAAATTTTGGGTATCGAAATCTGGCAAAAGTCTGCATAAAAGGGCTCACCTGGCCAAATGGTTTAACTTTGGCAGGTACCTGCTGGTCTGTTATGAAACTAGAATATCTTTTGCAGATTCTGGAAGTGATTGCGATCGCAAAGCTCTAATAGTTGCTGTGGAATCGACTTTTAAAAATGAGAGGTCGTAAAATTCGACAAAAAAATTTGGCGACGAAATCGAGCACATGCCTTCATAAAAGGGCTCTCCTGGCCAAATGGTTTAACTTTGGCAGGTCCCTCGTGCTTTATCATGAAAGTAGACTTCGTGGGGCAGATTCTGGAAGTGATTGCGATCGCAAAGCTCTATTAGCTGCTTTGGAATCGGCTTTTGAAAAAAAATCTGTGAAAATCGCAAAAATTTTGGGTATCGAAATCTGGCAAAAGTCTGCATAAAAGGGCTCACCTGGCCAAATGGTTTAACTTTGGCAGGTACCTGCTGGTCTGTTATGAAACTAGAATATCTTTTGCAGATTCTGGAAGTGATTGCGATCGCAAAGCTCTAATAGTTGCTGTGGAATCGACTTTTAAAAATGAGAGGTCGTAAAATTCGACAAAAAAATTTGGCGACGAAATCGAGCACATGCCTTCATAAAAGGGCTCTCCTGGCCAAATGGTTTAACTTTGGCAGGTCCCTCGTGCTTTATCATGAAAGTAGACTTCGTGGGGCAGATTCTGGAAGTGATTGCGATCGCAAAGCTCTATTAGCTGCTTTGGAATCGGCTTTTGAAAAAAAATCTGTGAAAATCGCAAAAATTTTGGGTATCGAAATCTGGCAAAAGTCTGCATAAAAGGGCTCACCTGGCCAAATGGTTTAACTTTGGCAGGTACCTGCTGGTCTGTTATGAAACTAGAATATCTTTTGCAGATTCTGGAAGTGATTGCGATCGCAAAGCTCTAATAGTTGCTGTGGAATCGACTTTTAAAAATGAGAGGTCGTAAAATTCGACAAAAAAATTTGGCGACGAAATCGAGCACATGCCTTCATAAAAGGGCTCTCCTGGCCAAATGGTTTAACTTTGGCAGGTCCCTCGTGCTTTATCATGAAAGTAGACTTCGTGGGGCAGATTCTGGAAGTGATTGCGATCGCAAAGCTCTATTAGCTGCTTTGGAATCGGCTTTTGAAAAAAAATCTGTGAAAATCGCAAAAATTTTGGGTATCGAAATCTGGCAAAAGTCTGCATAAAAGGGCTCACCTGGCCAAATGGTTTAACTTTGGCAGGTACCTGCTGGTCTGTTATGAAACTAGAATATCTTTTGCAGATTCTGGAAGTGATTGCGATCGCAAAGCTCTAATAGTTGCTGTGGAATCGACTTTTAAAAATGAGAGGTCGTAAAATTCGACAAAAAAATTTGGCGACGAAATCGAGCACATGCCTTCATAAAAGGGCTCTCCTGGCCAAATGGTTTAACTTTGGCAGGTCCCTCGTGCTTTATCATGAAAGTAGACTTCGTGGGGCAGATTCTGGAAGTGATTGCGATCGCAAAGCTCTATTAGCTGCTTTGGAATCGGCTTTTGAAAAAAAATCTGTGAAAATCGCAAAAATTTTGGGTATCGAAATCTGGCAAAAGTCTGCATAAAAGGGCTCACCTGGCCAAATGGTTTAACTTTGGCAGGTACCTGCTGGTCTGTTATGAAACTAGAATATCTTTTGCAGATTCTGGAAGTGATTGCGATCGCAAAGCTCTAATAGTTGCTGTGGAATCGACTTTTAAAAATGAGAGGTCGTAAAATTCGACAAAAAAATTTGGCGACGAAATCGAGCACATGCCTTCATAAAAGGGCTCTCCTGGCCAAATGGTTTAACTTTGGCAGGTCCCTCGTGCTTTATCATGAAAGTAGACTTCGTGGGGCAGATTCTGGAAGTGATTGCGATCGCAAAGCTCTATTAGCTGCTTTGGAATCGGCTTTTGAAAAAAAATCTGTGAAAATCGCAAAAATTTTGGGTATCGAAATCTGGCAAAAGTCTGCATAAAAGGGCTCACCTGGCCAAATGGTTTAACTTTGGCAGGTACCTGCTGGTCTGTTATGAAACTAGAATATCTTTTGCAGATTCTGGAAGTGATTGCGATCGCAAAGCTCTAATAGTTGCTGTGGAATCGACTTTTAAAAATGAGAGGTCGTAAAATTCGACAAAAAAATTTGGCGACGAAATCGAGCACATGCCTTCATAAAAGGGCTCTCCTGGCCAAATGGTTTAACTTTGGCAGGTCCCTCGTGCTTTATCATGAAAGTAGACTTCGTGGGGCAGATTCTGGAAGTGATTGCGATCGCAAAGCTCTATTAGCTGCTTTGGAATCGGCTTTTGAAAAAAAATCTGTGAAAATCGCAAAAATTTTGGGTATCGAAATCTGGCAAAAGTCTGCATAAAAGGGCTCACCTGGCCAAATGGTTTAACTTTGGCAGGTACCTGCTGGTCTGTTATGAAACTAGAATATCTTTTGCAGATTCTGGAAGTGATTGCGATCGCAAAGCTCTAATAGTTGCTGTGGAATCGACTTTTAAAAATGAGAGGTCGTAAAATTCGACAAAAAAATTTGGCGACGAAATCGAGCACATGCCTTCATAAAAGGGCTCTCCTGGCCAAATGGTTTAACTTTGGCAGGTCCCTCGTGCTTTATCATGAAAGTAGACTTCGTGGGGCAGATTCTGGAAGTGATTGCGATCGCAAAGCTCTATTAGCTGCTTTGGAATCGGCTTTTGAAAAAAAATCTGTGAAAATCGCAAAAATTTTGGGTATCGAAATCTGGCAAAAGTCTGCATAAAAGGGCTCACCTGGCCAAATGGTTTAACTTTGGCAGGTACCTGCTGGTCTGTTATGAAACTAGAATATCTTTTGCAGATTCTGGAAGTGATTGCGATCGCAAAGCTCTAATAGTTGCTGTGGAATCGACTTTTAAAAATGAGAGGTCGTAAAATTCGACAAAAAAATTTGGCGACGAAATCGAGCACATGCCTTCATAAAAGGGCTCTCCTGGCCAAATGGTTTAACTTTGGCAGGTCCCTCGTGCTTTATCATGAAAGTAGACTTCGTGGGGCAGATTCTGGAAGTGATTGCGATCGCAAAGCTCTATTAGCTGCTTTGGAATCGGCTTTTGAAAAAAAATCTGTGAAAATCGCAAAAATTTTGGGTATCGAAATCTGGCAAAAGTCTGCATAAAAGGGCTCACCTGGCCAAATGGTTTAACTTTGGCAGGTACCTGCTGGTCTGTTATGAAACTAGAATATCTTTTGCAGATTCTGGAAGTGATTGCGATCGCAAAGCTCTAATAGTTGCTGTGGAATCGACTTTTAAAAATGAGAGGTCGTAAAATTCGACAAAAAAATTTGGCGACGAAATCGAGCACATGCCTTCATAAAAGGGCTCTCCTGGCCAAATGGTTTAACTTTGGCAGGTCCCTCGTGCTTTATCATGAAAGTAGACTTCGTGGGGCAGATTCTGGAAGTGATTGCGATCGCAAAGCTCTATTAGCTGCTTTGGAATCGGCTTTTGAAAAAAAATCTGTGAAAATCGCAAAAATTTTGGGTATCGAAATCTGGCAAAAGTCTGCATAAAAGGGCTCACCTGGCCAAATGGTTTAACTTTGGCAGGTACCTGCTGGTCTGTTATGAAACTAGAATATCTTTTGCAGATTCTGGAAGTGATTGCGATCGCAAAGCTCTAATAGTTGCTGTGGAATCGACTTTTAAAAATGAGAGGTCGTAAAATTCGACAAAAAAATTTGGCGACGAAATCGAGCACATGCCTTCATAAAAGGGCTCTCCTGGCCAAATGGTTTAACTTTGGCAGGTCCCTCGTGCTTTATCATGAAAGTAGACTTCGTGGGGCAGATTCTGGAAGTGATTGCGATCGCAAAGCTCTATTAGCTGCTTTGGAATCGGCTTTTGAAAAAAAATCTGTGAAAATCGCAAAAATTTTGGGTATCGAAATCTGGCAAAAGTCTGCATAAAAGGGCTCACCTGGCCAAATGGTTTAACTTTGGCAGGTACCTGCTGGTCTGTTATGAAACTAGAATATCTTTTGCAGATTCTGGAAGTGATTGCGATCGCAAAGCTCTAATAGTTGCTGTGGAATCGACTTTTAAAAATGAGAGGTCGTAAAATTCGACAAAAAAATTTGGCGACGAAATCGAGCACATGCCTTCATAAAAGGGCTCTCCTGGCCAAATGGTTTAACTTTGGCAGGTCCCTCGTGCTTTATCATGAAAGTAGACTTCGTGGGGCAGATTCTGGAAGTGATTGCGATCGCAAAGCTCTATTAGCTGCTTTGGAATCGGCTTTTGAAAAAAAATCTGTGAAAATCGCAAAAATTTTGGGTATCGAAATCTGGCAAAAGTCTGCATAAAAGGGCTCACCTGGCCAAATGGTTTAACTTTGGCAGGTACCTGCTGGTCTGTTATGAAACTAGAATATCTTTTGCAGATTCTGGAAGTGATTGCGATCGCAAAGCTCTAATAGTTGCTGTGGAATCGACTTTTAAAAATGAGAGGTCGTAAAATTCGACAAAAAAATTTGGCGACGAAATCGAGCACATGCCTTCATAAAAGGGCTCTCCTGGCCAAATGGTTTAACTTTGGCAGGTCCCTCGTGCTTTATCATGAAAGTAGACTTCGTGGGGCAGATTCTGGAAGTGATTGCGATCGCAAAGCTCTATTAGCTGCTTTGGAATCGGCTTTTGAAAAAAAATCTGTGAAAATCGCAAAAATTTTGGGTATCGAAATCTGGCAAAAGTCTGCATAAAAGGGCTCACCTGGCCAAATGGTTTAACTTTGGCAGGTACCTGCTGGTCTGTTATGAAACTAGAATATCTTTTGCAGATTCTGGAAGTGATTGCGATCGCAAAGCTCTAATAGTTGCTGTGGAATCGACTTTTAAAAATGAGAGGTCGTAAAATTCGACAAAAAAATTTGGCGACGAAATCGAGCACATGCCTTCATAAAAGGGCTCTCCTGGCCAAATGGTTTAACTTTGGCAGGTCCCTCGTGCTTTATCATGAAAGTAGACTTCGTGGGGCAGATTCTGGAAGTGATTGCGATCGCAAAGCTCTATTAGCTGCTTTGGAATCGGCTTTTGAAAAAAAATCTGTGAAAATCGCAAAAATTTTGGGTATCGAAATCTGGCAAAAGTCTGCATAAAAGGGCTCACCTGGCCAAATGGTTTAACTTTGGCAGGTACCTGCTGGTCTGTTATGAAACTAGAATATCTTTTGCAGATTCTGGAAGTGATTGCGATCGCAAAGCTCTAATAGTTGCTGTGGAATCGACTTTTAAAAATGAGAGGTCGTAAAATTCGACAAAAAAATTTGGCGACGAAATCGAGCACATGCCTTCATAAAAGGGCTCTCCTGGCCAAATGGTTTAACTTTGGCAGGTCCCTCGTGCTTTATCATGAAAGTAGACTTCGTGGGGCAGATTCTGGAAGTGATTGCGATCGCAAAGCTCTATTAGCTGCTTTGGAATCGGCTTTTGAAAAAAAATCTGTGAAAATCGCAAAAATTTTGGGTATCGAAATCTGGCAAAAGTCTGCATAAAAGGGCTCACCTGGCCAAATGGTTTAACTTTGGCAGGTACCTGCTGGTCTGTTATGAAACTAGAATATCTTTTGCAGATTCTGGAAGTGATTGCGATCGCAAAGCTCTAATAGTTGCTGTGGAATCGACTTTTAAAAATGAGAGGTCGTAAAATTCGACAAAAAAATTTGGCGACGAAATCGAGCACATGCCTTCATAAAAGGGCTCTCCTGGCCAAATGGTTTAACTTTGGCAGGTCCCTCGTGCTTTATCATGAAAGTAGACTTCGTGGGGCAGATTCTGGAAGTGATTGCGATCGCAAAGCTCTATTAGCTGCTTTGGAATCGGCTTTTGAAAAAAAATCTGTGAAAATCGCAAAAATTTTGGGTATCGAAATCTGGCAAAAGTCTGCATAAAAGGGCTCACCTGGCCAAATGGTTTAACTTTGGCAGGTACCTGCTGGTCTGTTATGAAACTAGAATATCTTTTGCAGATTCTGGAAGTGATTGCGATCGCAAAGCTCTAATAGTTGCTGTGGAATCGACTTTTAAAAATGAGAGGTCGTAAAATTCGACAAAAAAATTTGGCGACGAAATCGAGCACATGCCTTCATAAAAGGGCTCTCCTGGCCAAATGGTTTAACTTTGGCAGGTCCCTCGTGCTTTATCATGAAAGTAGACTTCGTGGGGCAGATTCTGGAAGTGATTGCGATCGCAAAGCTCTATTAGCTGCTTTGGAATCGGCTTTTGAAAAAAAATCTGTGAAAATCGCAAAAATTTTGGGTATCGAAATCTGGCAAAAGTCTGCATAAAAGGGCTCACCTGGCCAAATGGTTTAACTTTGGCAGGTACCTGCTGGTCTGTTATGAAACTAGAATATCTTTTGCAGATTCTGGAAGTGATTGCGATCGCAAAGCTCTAATAGTTGCTGTGGAATCGACTTTTAAAAATGAGAGGTCGTAAAATTCGACAAAAAAATTTGGCGACGAAATCGAGCACATGCCTTCATAAAAGGGCTCTCCTGGCCAAATGGTTTAACTTTGGCAGGTCCCTCGTGCTTTATCATGAAAGTAGACTTCGTGGGGCAGATTCTGGAAGTGATTGCGATCGCAAAGCTCTATTAGCTGCTTTGGAATCGGCTTTTGAAAAAAAATCTGTGAAAATCGCAAAAATTTTGGGTATCGAAATCTGGCAAAAGTCTGCATAAAAGGGCTCACCTGGCCAAATGGTTTAACTTTGGCAGGTACCTGCTGGTCTGTTATGAAACTAGAATATCTTTTGCAGATTCTGGAAGTGATTGCGATCGCAAAGCTCTAATAGTTGCTGTGGAATCGACTTTTAAAAATGAGAGGTCGTAAAATTCGACAAAAAAATTTGGCGACGAAATCGAGCACATGCCTTCATAAAAGGGCTCTCCTGGCCAAATGGTTTAACTTTGGCAGGTCCCTCGTGCTTTATCATGAAAGTAGACTTCGTGGGGCAGATTCTGGAAGTGATTGCGATCGCAAAGCTCTATTAGCTGCTTTGGAATCGGCTTTTGAAAAAAAATCTGTGAAAATCGCAAAAATTTTGGGTATCGAAATCTGGCAAAAGTCTGCATAAAAGGGCTCACCTGGCCAAATGGTTTAACTTTGGCAGGTACCTGCTGGTCTGTTATGAAACTAGAATATCTTTTGCAGATTCTGGAAGTGATTGCGATCGCAAAGCTCTAATAGTTGCTGTGGAATCGACTTTTAAAAATGAGAGGTCGTAAAATTCGACAAAAAAATTTGGCGACGAAATCGAGCACATGCCTTCATAAAAGGGCTCTCCTGGCCAAATGGTTTAACTTTGGCAGGTCCCTCGTGCTTTATCATGAAAGTAGACTTCGTGGGGCAGATTCTGGAAGTGATTGCGATCGCAAAGCTCTATTAGCTGCTTTGGAATCGGCTTTTTGAAAAAAAAAATCGCAAAAATTTTGGGTATCGAAATCTGGCAAAAGTCTGCATAAAAGGGCTCACCTGGCCAAATGGTTTAACTTTGGCAGGTACCTGCTGGTCTGTTATGAAACTAGAATATCTTTTGCAGATTCTGGAAGTGATTGCGATCGCAAAAGCTCTAATAGTTG